>PVLC010045159.1:0-12578 GCA_004027655.1 Graphiurus murinus | reverse complement strand
CTGAGTTGCAATTACTCTGGAATTTCTTCTGCCTGCTCTATTGGTGTCTTTGGTGGGTTTCAGGTGTTGACTTCTAGGATCTAGCAAAAGCTGAAAGGCTACCAATCCTTCGAACAAACATACATAAATTGTAGCAATGCAAAGTGAAAACAGAGTAAAAACGTACAAAACAAAGCAAAAAACCCCAGAAAACAAGCAACGTCAGCAAGTAGCAAAATAAAAATCCCTGCAAGTTTGTAAGAACAGACCTGGTTTGGCCTCTGCAGGTCTTTTGGGCAGATTTCTGCTGCTGTGGGCAGCCGACAAGATGGCGGCTGCTGCTGCTGCGCACGCGCCGACTCCCAGGTTCTCCCTGGTCTGCTCCTCAGACTCCAGCCAGCTGCCCGTTTCCCCACTCACCCTTGGGCCGATTTGCTTCTCCCCTCTTCCGTTGAGAAGCTGTTCCTGCGGCAGTCCTGACCCAAGCCCTGGGGTGCAGTTATCTATGCTCCGGCTCTGCGGGGAGAGGTGAGCTGGGATGGTCCTGTGCGGGCTTAAGCTGGTCGTACCACGCGTTCTGGTCTCTGTCGAAGGTGCCTCGAAATGCCGCCTGGCTAGGATGAGGCGTTCAGGAGTCGCTCACTTCAGCTCTGGCCGGTGGGGTGCAGAGGGTTGTTGTATGTTTCTTTCTTAGTAGACTCCACGCCAGGGGCCGGCTCAATGGCGGGTTCTGCCTGGCGGCGTGGCGCCGGGGCCGCGGAGACGGGCTTCTTTGCTCTCCCTGGTCGGCCTTCCGGGTTCTGGTCAGCTGTATTCCAGTTTTCGCAGCGTTTTTCACCTTTTTGTTGCTTTTTTTCTTCTTTCAAAAAACTGGATCCACGACTGATTTGAATCGAGCTCACAGCGGCTCTTGAGACGTGTCTCACTCCGTCGCCATCTTCCCGGAAGTCCCCCATCTATAGAATTTTAAACAATACTAATTCTTGACTTTCATTCTCAGAGAGTTTGATTTAAATGGTCTAAAGTACAGCTTGGGTGTCATGATTTTTGAAAGTTCCTCAGGTACTTTTAATGGGCTAACACAGTTGAAAATCATTATTCTAAAAGACAACGCAACATCTAATTCACTAAAGGAAAGAAAAGGCTACTAAGCATGTATAGATGTGTACTTTTTAAGGAAAATAATAACAGACTTAACTTAGAATCATAGGGTCTTAAATAGACATTAAGTTTAGTGGTGTTGTGAAAATAGTTTCCCACCCAACTCTAGAGTTGTCTCCTAGAAACCCAAATCTAGACTGAGGCAGTACAGTATTCATTCTGTAACAGTGACAGTTAATGAAGTTAACTGACAGAAACTGGCCCACAGGGAGGTAAAGAATGATTATAACTGTGTTAACTTTGGGGGAATGCCTGTCTAAGCTTTTATAAAAAATTGTAGCTAGGCATAGTGGTGCATGCCTGTAATCTCAATATTTGGGAAGCAGAGACAGGAAGTTACAGGTTCAAGGACAGCTTCAGCAAGTGTTGAGGCTATCATCAACCTAGTGAGATCCTGTTTCAAAATAAAAATAAAACTAGGGCTGAGGGTGTAGCTTGGAGGTAGAATGCTCCCGGGTTCAATACACACACACACACACACACACACACACACTCAAATTATGTGATCTAATCAGTTCCTTTATCTAGTCCTATGAACAAAGGATGGTTTAACACATGATTTATTGACCAACAAACAGTTCTATGAGGACTTGGTTACTTTCTTCAAATATCTGAAGAGTTGAGTCATGGAATGGAAACTAGATTTATTCTTTGGAGTCTGAGAGCAGAATGATGACCAGAGAAGAAATGTCAAATGAAAGCATATTTCCATTCAGTATAAGAAGGAAAGGGGTACTGGGCATGGTTGCGCACGCTTGTAATCCCAGCATTTGGGAGGCTGAGACCGGAGGATCCAGGTTCACGGCCAGCCTTGGCTACCTAGTGAAGCCCTCCTCAACTTAGTGAGACCCGGTTTCAAAATAAAGAATAAAAAATAGGGCTGGGGCTGTAGCTCGGAGGTAGAATACCTCCAGGTTCCATCCCCAGTACCGCAAAAAAGAAAAAAAAAAGAAGGAAAGGGGTTATTTTTTCAAAATGCTGTCCATTAGTAGAGTGGGCAGCACCAGGAGGTAGTGAGATTCTTGACTCAGGAAATACTAAGTCAAAGATTGAAGCATCCTTACTAATGACTGTATATGAGAAACGTGTATGTTAGAGAGATTGTAGGAGGAAAGAGTTTGAGGCATTCACAAGTCAACATGACATGAATACACAAGTTTAAACAAACATATACATTTAATATTATCTTAAAATAGAAGAGAACTTACATTTTTCTTCTTTGAAGATACCTGAAATTAAGGCAGGTGCGGTGGTACATGCCTGTAATCCCAGTACTTGGGAGGCTAAGATAGGAGGATGGCAGGTTCAAGACCAGCCATGGCAACTTAGTGAGACCATAAGCAAGATCTTGTTTCCAAGCAAAAAATTTAAAAAGGGCTGGGGAGGAGGGTGGTTGCTAGGAGGTAGAATGTCTCTGAGTTCAATCCCCATTATCACCAAATTGTTTTAAAAAGCCTGAAATTAGACAATTACAGTCAAGGTTCAGGCTTGCATCCATCAATATGAGAATATGAATCAATTTCCTTCACATCTCATTCCTTACATGTAGTGCTTAGAGCTACTTAGGGGAAAAAAAAATGGCCGTGGCTAGAAATGACAATCTGCCACAGGCATCCCAAGGTCATCCTGGGTCAGCCATCAAAACAGACAAAATGCAGTGGGCATGCTCGATGTTCTCCAGGCTTTCTGTACTTCTCTTGTGCCTCGAAGAAGCTCTCTCCTTTGGCCCTGTCTCCAAGTGAGCAGGCTTCCAGTTCAAACCTGACTTACCTCTTCAGGGTCTTTGCTGCGGAATGACACTTGTCTTAGATCACTTACTTTGTCTTCCCCTTTTCTATCCTCCTCTCCACCAGGTTCCCTACCAGTCTTTCCAGTCTGCTTAGTCTCCAAGGATAACAGTCTGAAAAATTTACATTAAATGATGAATGACTAATTGGTTCACCTGTCCTTAGTAATCAAGAATGTCTGTGGAGGTGGTTTGGGTGTGCGTGGTGGGTGGAGGGTGGAGGTCATGAGTAGAACTGGGAAGAGCCTTTCTCTTGTTCTCAGATCTTAGGATGTTGTCAAATTTTGATTTATGAATGTAGAAGAACAAAGGTGTTATACTTGTTAGCCAAAGATGTCTCTTACAAACCTAGGCCATTTATATGCGTCGTTGTGTTGTCAGTGCTATGGTTTGAATGTATTTCCCAAAGAGGATGAGTCAAAAATCTAATCTCCAAAGTAATAGTGCTAGGAGGGGGAGCCTAATTAGAAGTGATTAGGCCATGGAGGCAGAGTGAATTGATTAATATATCTTGGGAATTGGTTTGCTATGAATGGGAGACTTCAGTTCTCTCTCTCTCTCTTTCTCTCTCTCTCTCTCTCTCTCTCTCTCTCTCTCTCTCTCTCTCTCTCTCTCTCTCTCATCTTCTCTTGCCTTTTTACTTTGCTCCACAGGATGATGCGGCAAAAGACCCTTTCTAAATGTCAGCCTCTGGATCTTGGACTTTTCAGCCTCCAAGATTGGGACAAATTTCTATCCTTATAAATTACCCAGTCTGTGGTATTCTATTATAGCAGCACAAAACAGATTAGGACATTCAGAAATAATTCCCATGAGTAATAAATCGAAATTTATGAAAAATTACCATATCAAGTTCAGTTTTAGCTTGAAAGAAAAAGTCAAAATGACACATCTTCAAAGCAGCAGAAAGAATTTGTGTTCAGGGAAAGGACATCATCTACATTCTATAATGAACACTCACAATGCAATACCCAGAGGTCTTCGGGCTTCTCTAAGACTTTATTTCAGTGGAAAAGGAAATTGGATGCTTTCGTTCTTGAGAAAATAATAGAAATATATTTTCCTTTTCAGGCTGGGAAGTTTTTTTTTCACCATTTTTCCTGGTTTTCTAATTCTTTCCTGTTTTTCTAATTTCTATCTGAATTTTGTGATTTGGACTCCTCTCTCTTCTAAAAGTAAAAATAACTATTTTACATGAGGAGGGGTAATTTTTTTTCTTTCTTTTCATTTGACAATCAACTCTCAGAACAAGATGTGGGTAAGGATAGCAAACACCTGAGTAATTTTCAGATTATATGTATGTATAATATAATATAATATAAATATAGTCCCTCTACTCTAATAATGGTCAAACAATTTAAAATTGCCTTTTCCCCAAGACTGTTAGCTTCTTCTCTGGAAATTCATCTGGTACATATTTCCTGGTGAAAAAGTTTAATAGGTGGGATAATAATAACATACACACACACACACACACACACACACACACACACACACTGCCTTTCTCTCGCTTTGGTCTTCATATGTTTTGCCTTCACAGGCAGTTAAGTTTGTAAAGAGACTTATAGTGCAGTGGTGATGTTCAAAATTCATGCACTTTGAGGGAATGGCAGGCAGGAAGAGATAATACCTGATATCAAATGTTTCCTTTGTGATGATATGTTCCAGGGCTGGCCAAACCACAGAGACTTGGGTAGGAACATGACCACTGGCATGTAGCTAGGAGGTTCACTCCTGGTTATGGAATAGAGAAAAAACTCCCTACTTTTAAGGTGCTTTTGAACTACTTAGGGATTCCGTTAAGACACAGATGCCAACTCAGTATATATTTCTGGAACAGGATCCAAGATGCTGTGCTTCTAACAAGTCCCAGGTGACATAGGTGCTACTGGTCTCTGGCACAGGAGGATGAGCTCCCCAGACCTGCTCTATCTTTCTCCTCGTCGTAGAATTTTAGAGCTGGAAGGGATTGTGAAGATCTTGTCTAGTTACTCCTAAAATACTGATCTATGGAAAGACTGCCTTCAAGCCACGAGGGATCTTTAAACACCTAGACTCCCGGAGACTCAGATGCAGAGATTGGTGGGAGGTCTTAAGTGTCTATTTTCTCAAGGATCTCCAGGTCAATTGGAGGAGCAAAAACCCTCTTTGAACCATTAACAACCTTCTCATTTGATAAATAAGGAAACGGAGATTGTGAGTGATTACAAAACCTGCCCAACAAGACCTAGTTAGTGGTGCCATCAGGACTAGAACTTTGAGACTTTTCCAGCCCACTGCTCTGTTATTCCCTTTAGGCTGCCCCAAGGCAATTGGTTCTGTTAAGAGAAGAAAGCAATTTCTAACACCTGGACAAATGAATCTTAAGTATAAAGTAAAAATCACTTCCGGCACTGTTTAATGGGATGCCATTCCTCCCAGAACATTTTCCTCTTGCTGGAAGTGAGCCTGAGGAAGTCTCAAATGCATCTGTTACTACCCTACTCTGAAAGGTTGAATGGAGATGGGCACGGTGAAAATGGAAGTGGTTCATCTTTTATTGCCCTGGGAGATAATTTCATAGCTTAAAAGGCATTTGTTCTTTGGGGATTTTTTTTCTGACAACTATTGAAAATGTTAATGCTTTTACATGGCTTCTGTATAATCAGCAATCTGAAAATAGACATGCTGTATCGTTAGTACTTGAAGGTTTCACTTTTTTTTTTACTTAATTTTTTTTTATTTTATTGGTGCATTGTAGTCATACATCTTTGTGAGGTTCATGTTTATTTTCATTTCGCTCATCATACCTCATTTGTTAAGCAGCCTTAACCTGGTCCCTTTGACTTTAAGTGAAACATTGAAACTAACAAAGTCTATACTTGTCCCCTTTCTGAGATGGGCTAGTTTGTGGAATGGAACTGAGGTTTGGAGAGTCCCTGCAGTCTGAGTAATTCTTGTTTGACTTGTTTTGGTTCTTTCTCTTTGGAAAGAAGAAAATTTCCCTTGATGTTAAGGAAAAATGTGTCCTGGTCTAGTCCCATGTAAACGTGCCTGCAGTAAGGCTAAGAAAGGTCCACTGGCTTTGGGGAGGTTTTCCCTGTAGAATCTGTGGCTCCCAGCCAGACCTTCTCTCTCTACTTAAAATGAGTATGTCTCAGTTCAGAGGCCTCTTTTCTTCCATCCTGAAGCCACATGGGGCTGCTCTAGCAATAGGAGACTCCAGCCCACACACAAGCTCTGCAGAAGGGGTTTCCTGGTAGACAGAAAATCTTGCAACACATCTCCATGATTTCTCTGCCGCAGATGAGTCCTCCCTCCTCCTATGAGTGCTACATCTAGTGCCAAACAGGACAGAGGAGGAGCCTTCTTTGGAGTGTACTTTCTTTCTGGAGCAGTCTATTAAGCAAGTGGCCCAAGATAAATTCATATTTAAGGACATTACAAACAGTTCCCAAGCACTGTTACCGTTATCCAGTGACTGAGCCCAGGAGTGACTCTCCTTCTCCTCTGCAAGAGCAGGTGTCCTGTGGAGCTTCAGGATTCCCACCCTAGTAACGAGGATAAGGCCATTCTGACTGTTTCACAGGGGAGGAGATACATGAAGGCACTTGATAAGCAGTAAATCTTGAAATGAATATTAGGCATTATTATATCTATTAGCACCCAGGCAACGATGTTCTATATATCATGTTTAATCACCAGTTGTCTTCCCTATTACACTTTCATAAGCTGCATTATATAGGCTGGCATGGCAGCTGTATGCTGGTTTAGACAATCCTCCTCTCTGAACTTTTGCAGTCGCATTGTTAGCTGATGGCCACAGCTGCCATGGTCTAGAACCCATCACAGCATTGACACCAGGAATGCTTTCTAGCAGCTATGCCCAGGTAAGTCCGGCAGGGATACTAAGACATAGAAAACACAGAATTCCAGATTTGGGCTCAAGGACTCCTCAGCAGACTTGCTGACACTTTCCTAGAGCTGTGAGCAGGATCAGGTCTCCCTCCTGCCCCTTCTCTGTTCTCTCCAAGGAGTCCAGTCTCACCTCACTGTGGTCTGATTGTTCTCTCCACCTCTTCGGGCTCCCTCCCTATTTCTCTCCATTGGGTTGCGCCAACTCCTCTTGCTGGCCTTAATCTCCTTCATCTTAATCTCTTTCTCCTCAATCTACTTCTCAAAGACCTGGACAATACAGACTCAGCATTCAACTCCCTGTGACTGTCCCCAACACACAGAATTACTAGCAATAACCGTTCTCCCCCTGGGCCCTGGAAGCTTCCTTGGCATGTGATTCCTGGAATAGGTTAGTTCTCTGTTTCTACTCAGTTCTTGGGCACATAGATCCCTGGCAAGGTTCCTGCTCTTGGCCCCAGAACTCTCCTGCCACTCATGGCCTATGGGGCTACTGTCAGGGATAGACCCCCAGTGTCCATTCTGGGACCCTTGGCCCCACTCTCTAACCTGCCCCCCGGCCTCCTCTCTAGGCCCGCCACTTCTCTCTTTTCCTCTTCATCCACGAAAGACCTCATTCAGCTCTCTCCTACATTGTAGACCTTTGTGGTCTTCTACTAGACTGCGGTGAAGTTTAAACAATAAATCTCAGTATTGACAAACATAGTGACAAAATAATGAAGGTTTATTTCTCATTCTTTCCCCCAAATCCTGCACGGATGGGCAAGGGGTCTTCATTTGCCACCATCAATTAGGGACACAGGCTGAGGGAGGCTCCTCTCAACAGCTGCTGCCTGATGTCTGAGGACCAGAAGAGCCGCCTGAAATCGTCATACCTACAGTTAAATGCTTCCTCCTGGAAGTGATGCATGGATTCTGCTCACATTCCACTGGCCAAAACAGGTCACTTGGTCCTGAGGACAGTGAAGTACAGGGAAGCAAGTTGAATACTACTCAATGTCACAGTCACTGTCCCCTCAGGAAAGATGGCCCTCAAGGAGCCCCTATTTTCAGCACATAAACTGTTAACTATCGAGCTGGGCGTGGTGGCGCACGCTTGTAATCCCAGCATTCGGGAGGCTGAGACCGGAGGATCCGGGTTCGCGGCCAGCCTCAGCTACCTAGTGAGGGAGGATCCGGGTTCGCGGCCAGCCTCAGCTACCTAGTGAGGCACTCCGCAACTTAGTGAGACTCGGTTTCAAAATAAAGAATAAAAAATAGGGCTGGGGGTGTAGCTCGGAGGTAGAATGCCCCTGAGTTCAATCCCCAGTACCGCAAAAAAAAAAAAAAAAAAAAAAAACAAAAAAAAACTGTTAACTATCTCTGGAAGCCTGGGAGTGCTAAGTTCCCTAAAAGGGTGATAAAAATAATTTAAATCATTTAAAGGATGGGCCAAAAGATTTCCAACACAGTAAAAGAAGGAAAGTTGAGTTTTTCATGTATTATTGCAGTCTAGACACTATGAATACACACCTGGTAATGAGGATACAATAAGCACTGGGCTGGGGTTTGTTTAAAGAACTGTTGATGTGACCAGAATATCACATCACTGACTTCTACAGGCCAAGATGCCAACTCATTTTTTCTTGCCATGACTCTGACTCTATACCTGTTCCTAGGGAACCCGGGGGAGGAATGAAAATCTGAACAGGCAAAAGGGTGATGTCTACAATGGTGGCAGAGTATTTTTCTTGCAAAAGTGAGCCCGGGCTTAGCAGGGACTATACACCTGCCATTGTGGAACAGATAACACTTGAAAAGGAATGAAGAGGAGTCATGTGCAAATGGCCTTAGAAGAACTAAAATGTCATCCTGCACTATCCCTCTCTGAGCTGTACTCTCAGAGAAGGATGGGGACAGACTCTCTTCTCTCATTTGGGCTAACTGGCTCTCTATAGAGCTTGTTTGTTTGGCTCATGCTTTCCTAGGGTGTGGAGAGTTTTTTAAGCACTTTGGATTTAAAATGTTAGCCAGGTGCAATGGTACACACCTGTAATGCCAGTACCTGGGAGGCTGAGACAAGAGGTTTGAAGCCAGCATGGGGTAACTTAGTAAGACCCTGTTTCAGGATAAAAAATAAAACAGGGATGGGGGTGTAGCTCAGAGGTAGACTCCTGGGTTCAATCCCTAGTCACTAACACACACACACAAACACACACACACACACTCATGCATGCATGTGTGCACTAAGTACAGTATGGAGTGAATTTCAGTTCTACCAGCTGAGCTGTATAAAATGTTTTGCCATATGATACTTTAAGCAGGCCAATTCAATAGGAAAATTTGTCAAAAGATTTTTTTTCATGTCATATGAAACAACCGACAAATGAACGACAATGTCCATTTCTCAGTGGCTGCACAAAGTCAACTTGCAAAAAATATGAAAGTCTTTCTTTTTAAGAGATAATGCAGTGTAATATAATGAAAATGTTTGAGAATACTTTCACAAAAGAGTTAGGTGTTCTGAGACCTTGTAAACAAATGAAGCTCAAATAATATAGTAAAATCCTATTTGCCTCAAAATGAGGCTTTAGGACTCAGAGTTCACTTTGAGGCTACCACAATAGTGTAGCATCCTTGTTCCTTTGCTTTAAAGAATTCATTTAAAAAATATATGATCCAGTTGGGCATGGTAATGCATTTATTGTAATCTCAGTATTTAGGAGGTTGAGACAGGAGGATCACAGGTTTGAGGACAGCCTCAGCAATACAGCAAGACTCTCAGCAACCTAGCAAGACCATTTCTAAACAAACAAACTAACTAAGTAAATAAATAATAAAAAACAGGGCTGGGGGTGTAGCTTGGAGGTAGAATGTCCCTGGGTTCAATCCCCAGTAACACACACACACACACACACACACACACACACACACACACACACACACACACACAATCCAGGCACTGTTGAATGCACTGGGGAGGCAACCGCTAGAGCAATTTGACATTTCAGCATAATTGGGATGTAGCTCTCCAAAATGTGCTGTTATGCATTGTCTCAGTCACTGAGCATGGAACAATGATCAAGTATTTTTCATTGCCCGGTAAAACCAGAGACCAGTGAGACTTCTGTGCATGACACAGAGCAATGTTTTCTCTGGGAGCTGTTTTACAGGCATCTGTGCCAAGTTTTATGATAGGATGGTGCTTTTTTCCTAGTAGTCCTCATTCAACCTGGAGTTATGAGGAAAAGACCCATGCTTGCCTAAGGTGGAACAGATAGGATTGATTCCAGTCTGTCAATAGTCCATTGGCATGAAAGATTGAGAAATAGTCTCTCAAGAGGTATTTTTAGAAAAGTATTTGAACATCAGATAACACAGCTTTTTTTTTTTTTAATGGAGTTGAGAGTTCCCTCGTTCCATCCTAGTCTAGGGACAGTTTGGTTAAGGTGCTGACAGATTTGTTTGAAGATAAGAATTAGAGGGCAATGCCTGGTTTCAACATTGTGTAAAACACCCATTTTCAAAATAGTATTTAAAAAACTCCTATTATTAAATTAGAACATGTGTCCATAATTAGAATATAACAAAGTTTCCCTAAACTTTTCTCAGAGACTAACTTCTTCAGTACTAGGTGAAATGATTAACCCTTCAAGACAGGGTCAGGATTTATAGAAGGCATATTCTCAGTCCAGTTTGTCTCAAGATGGGACTTTAGTGACTCTTCTCCTCCCCCCCCTCCTCCTCTCCCTCCTCTTCCTCCTCCTCCTCCTCTTCCTCTTCTCCTTCTTCTTTTTATTCTTATTCTTATTATTTTGCGGTACTGGAGATTGAACCCAGGGGCATTCTACCTCCGAGTTACACCCCCAGCCCTACTTTTTATTTTTTATTTTGAAAAAGGGTCTCACTAAGTTGCAGAGTGCCTCACTAGGTAGCTGAGGCTGGCCACGAACCCGAATCCTCCTGTCTCAGTCTCCCAAGTACTAGGATTACAAGTGTGTGCCACCACACCCAGCTTAGTGACACTGTTATTAATCATGGAATTTAATCTGCCCAAATAAAACATGGGCAATTAAACTCAAAGAATACATGATAATATCTATAATTGATTGAACATCTACTAAATATAGCTCTACGCTAGGTACTTTACAGGCCTTGTCTTGTTTAGTTTACCAATAAATAGATTGTATAACTGAGACCAGACATATAAACCACCTGGGCTCTTTGTTGGGAAGTATATGAACCAAGATAAAAAGAAGATAGCTTTTTATTACAGGACTCTGGAAGCTCAAATATGGTTCTTGGATTAAAATCACCAGTACACCCTTCTTTGTTTATGCTGGGCCTTTTTCCCCTTTGTGGCTGGATCTTACATTTACTTTCTTAGAGTCAGGATTCTTGGAAGCAAGTTAACACAGACCAAGTGATGCAATTGAGAGTCTTTCATTTAGAACTATGTTTATTTGGAATGCCTTCAGTGACAAGTAACAGGATATCCTGTAAGTTGTTGATACTGAGAATATTAAAATATTTTATTTAACATGAAGTCCAAGGGTGTTCCCAAAGTTAGATTAGTGGCTAAACAATATCAGAATAAGCCAGAATCTTTACAATTGTCTTGGTGTTTTCTTCAGGGCCATAAAGGTAGTTGAAAGAGTTCCAAGTATTATGTTCTCACATACTAACAACCAATAGATAAGGAAGTGTGGCCAGCAAAGCAGGTCTTTCTCCTTTTGCACCTTTCTTATCAGAGGAAAAATCTTTCCCAGAAACCCCAGGCTTCTCCATACATCTCACGGGACATAATATGTCACATGCCTATCTCCGAACTTATTACTGTCATAGAAAAGTATCACAATAGCCACCAGTGGCTTAGCTGAATCCTGATTAATTCTCTGGGACTGGATTCATTGTTTCCTGTGATAGGCAGACTAGTGGCCCCCAGAGATGTCCATGTTCTATTATCTGGGCCACGTGACTATGTTATCTCACAGGGCAAATGGGACTTTGTAGACAATTAAGATCTTGAGATGGGGAGATAGTTCTAGATCATCCATTTGTGTTCAATGGAATCACAAGGGTCCTTGTAAGAGAGAGAAGAGTTGAAGTTAGAGAAGGAAGCACCATTTCGAGTGATACAAAGCTACAAACCAAGAAAAAAGGGCAGCATCTAGAAGCTGGAAAGATAAAGAAATGAATTATCAGCTGGACGTGGTGGCACTTGCCTGTAATTCCAGTACTTGGGAGGTTGAGATGGGAGGATTGCAGGTATAAAGACAGTCTTAGCAATGTAACGAGACTCTCAGAAACCTAGCAAGACTTTGTTTCAAAAAATAAAAATAAAATAGGACTGGGGGTGTAGCTCAGATATAGAATGCCCCTGCGTTCAATCTCCGATACCAAAAAATAGAGTTCTTAGGGGGGAAGACCCTATAAAAGGGACTCAAGGTTTCTGTCATAGTAAGTGGAGCACTGTGTAATGGTAATGCTTCAGTTTCTTGACAGCATGAACAGTTAAGAAATCTTTTTTTACAGTAGAATCCAGAGGTAAGTGTGGCCCCAGGTTGTGGGTTTGGGAGGTCAGATGCCCTGCTGTCTAAGAGTCATTTGAGCAGGTGAGTCGCTAACCTCAAGGTGACCACAGCCACATAATGTCAGTGACTTGATCATTTGTCCATGCCAGATACATCTTGGAGAAGGACAGCAATGCAAAACACTGCTAAAGTGAGGATAACAGGCTTGTTCTGGATCCCTGCTCATTAAAATGTTTTAATAAGTG
>PVLC010045158.1:0-11910 GCA_004027655.1 Graphiurus murinus | reverse complement strand
ATAAATTAGAAGAAGCACCGTCAATGTTTAAAAAGTCAGGTTTAGGGAGTTCCTGCTATTTTGACACCCTTCTCTTACCAATCCTCATTACTGGGAATGCAGATGTGAGAGCAAGAATGGTCCTGAGCTACTATTAGCCAGCAGCGGTACAGATGCTTTTGAGCACATTTTATGATCTACGGCCTGGATTCTAGTTTTGTTTGCAATATTGAAGTTGAAATTAATTATTTCTTATCTCTTTTTTATAGTATAAAATAAACTCTGTGTGGTTTCCTGTAAAATATATGCAAAAATAAATTTACTGCCTAAATAAATAGATGTATGAGTGCTCTTTGTCTAATGGATCATATTTTTTAGGCTTAAATTCTCCTAGAACTACTGTACATTTGGGAAACAGATTTTGTCAGACAAGATGCTCTCATTAGGGTAAGGCTTAGTCACAAAATCAAATTCTGGACTCCCTGATCTCACATAGTCCCTGACTTCTTACCTGCTTTAATGTGAGGTGCTTGTATTCTTTGTGTTCAAGACATGCAGACTCTGAATAATTTTGGATAAGCATTACATAACTGTGCTTTACACCACCATTATATAATGCATTTGCATTTGCATAGGACATCATTGTGGTATATCTATCTATCTATAAAGCATAGCATTGCACACATCTCCTGCTATTTGTAATGAATTATTTGCTCATGATTATATACTAAAGAACATTATTCACACTGCATGTGCAAAATAGTTCTACAGAAGAGCCATTATGTATCTTGATTTATTGATGATACACATTCAAAACATCCAATATAAAAATTGGTTCTATAACATGCAAAACTGCTATTAATCTGACAGGTAGTATGACTTAGGATAAGAATCATGATAGCATGGTATGCTTCTGCATTGCTTAAGCTGTGCATACCCACGGCACTACTATAACTTAAAATAGCTATGCTTACTCAAATCTAATTTTTCATCATAACTGTATTTCTGGACTGAATTATTTATGCCTCTGTTCAAAAACAGCAGTTCAATGCACTATACTGTAATGGTAGAATGAATATTTGGATGAAATATCATTTCATTAGCAGCATTTATATAACATATTCAAGGAAAAGGTAGGACCTCTTCATATTCAACTTCTCCTTTATTTTGCAAAGAATTTAGCAGAGGAAAATGTGAATGAGCTGTTTTATTAATATACTTTAAAACATTAGCCAGTCACAGAAAGTGAAGGGTCATATGTTTTCTCTAATAAGCACAAGCTAGGGAGTAATCAGGATAACGAAGGGGCTTCAGATAATGGAGGAGAAACTTCAGTGGAGCCAGGGAGGTGGTCCAGGGGAAGGAGAGGGAGGATCAATGAAGGAGTTATTTCCATCAACATTAGGTACATACATGAGAATACCAATGTCAATCTCAATACCCTGTGTAGGAAAGAAGGGAGAATGGGGAGGGAGCTGGGGGAACGCTACCAAGTGCTGTATGCATGGATGTCACTATTACTATGATTTACATTATGATGTGAGACTATAATATACCAACAAAAGTATATAGAATATTAAATACATAAATAGCTGTATGTTTGCATGTATAAAAGTATAAATCTATTCATTTGGATTCTGATCACAGTCTTCACTCTAACACCTATAGTTCTCTATTACAGTAGATTAGAAAATGTTTAAGTGAAAACATGGTAAGCTTAATATCTTTCTCTCTCTCTCTCTCATATCCTCTCTTTTTCTCTCTCTCTCTTTCTCTCTCTCTCTCTCTCTCCCTCTCTCTCTCTCTCTCTTTCTCTCTCTCTCTCTCTCTCTAAATATATATAGCCATAAATCTTCTGTCCATTTCAGAGTAATAATGCCATTAAACATCATTTCTATATATTATACAATAAACATCATTTCTATATATTACACAAGCAGTGACATAAATTTGAATAGACCCTGTTTATGAAAAGGTACCTCTTGCCAATGACTTATTCTCACGAAAACCAATCATATATTTTTAGAAAAAAATTATTGCAAATGAGAGACAACAGCTTTCTCCCACTTACTTTAGTACTTACTTGTAAGTATAAGTATAAAAGAAGAGGTTTCTTATTATCAAAAAAGAAAATTGCAGCAAGGTGTGTGTGGTGGCTCACATCTGTAATCCCAGAGACACTGGAGGCTGAGACAAGAGAATCACAGGCTCAAGGCCAGCCTGGGCAACTCAGTGAGATACTATCTCAACATAGAATACATGAAAATAAGGAGATTAAAGAATGTGTGTGTGTGTGTGTGTGTGTGTGTGTATGTGTGTGTGTGTGACAGAGAGAGAGAGAGAAAGAGAGAGAGAGAGAGAGAGAGAGAGAGAGAGAGAGAGAGAGAGAGAGAGAGAAAGAGAGAGTCTAAAAAGTATAGTTCCAGGAGTCGATTTATTTTTCTGAAATTATACAGATTTTACAATTAATTAATAGAATTAAGGCATCAGAATCATTTGCATTTTTCATATACTTGAGTGATATAGTAGGGGTCTTACCTTTCTACATAATCTAGGAGCCGGGCACAGTGATTTGAAGCTGGAGCATCATGACCTCCTACTGCATAAAGAAAACCATCACATGTGGCCACTCCAACACCTCCTCTTCTCTTACACATTGGAGCACACATGCTCCATTTATTTGTGTGAGGGTCATAGTATTCCATGGAACTCAAACAGGAACTTCCATCACGCCCCCCAACTGAATACAATCTAAAAACACAATTGGAAAACATGGTTTAATGTGACAGTCATGATGACAAAATATAGAGAAGATCCTTTAATTTTTTCATAGTATGAACCTCAAATAAGTTAGAAATATATTATTTCACATGGAATTTTTTTTCTTTAAGACCTTCTATAAGTATTACATATATCTGCAATACCTGCTATTCTAATATGTAGATTACTACTGATAAAAGCAAATATATTTTTCTAACTTCTATTGCTTCTAGAATCCAAGAATGATTTAAGTTGTTTATTGCAGAGATAACTAGCTTTAATATATTAGTTTTAAGCATTAAGGAATACCTGTTAAAATAAATTATAGCATATAAGAGAGTGACCATCAAAGAAAACCAGGGATTATTTTACTGAGCAAATAATCGTTTGGAATCACGTAAATAATGCCTACTCCTTGTGTTCTATCCTCACATTTCAGGACACCAACTAAGCCAAATAACTCTAACAAATACTGTCATAAAAACCAACTTTCTTAGTGCCTATTCCATAGCTGCTAAACACATGATTTCCAGGAGGAAAACAGGGTACAATGTTAGCCCGATTTAATATTGCTGAAGCTTACTGTATTCATTTTATTATAATTACTTTATTAATGAGAAGTATGAAAGGAACCCAGGAAGATAAGTTCTGCATCATAACTAGCAGAGTAGCTAGGACAAAGATGGAGGATGGCATGACATTTGGGTAAGAGGTGTTGGTTCAAGATGAATGCTTACATAGGTAGGTACTTGTAGACATTTCCTCTGAGCAAAATAGGAAGTTACAGAGTTAAAGGATGATATAACTTGTTCATGTTTTAACAAGATTAGATTAGATACTATGCCTAACATGTTTACATAGAAATGAGAAAACTCATTTAATTTATTTAATTTATTTTAACAGCTATTCCTTAATGCTTAAAACAAATATATTAAAACTAGTTATCTCTGCAATAAGCAACTTATATAGGCATAGTATGTGATAGACTTACATTCACATTTTTTAGTTTCAAAATAAATGCATAGGAAGAAAGTATTCCTTAGCATATAAAACCATGTAGGTATTAGATTTGCAATTCATGCTATAATATCCTTTAATAATTCTAAGATATGATATTTAACTGATTTCAAATCCTGGGGATTTTTTTAAAAATCTGTTTGTGTTTCTCATAATGCCTGCCAGGATAAAATGTTTCTGATTACCCAAGTGTTTTCTTTATGAATGTAATGACTCTTTGCTTGATTACTCACTGGTTGTCTGGGGCCCTCAGTCTCGCAATATGTTGAAATTAACCAATAGGAACATATTAAAAGACAAATATTGGGCAATTTAGCTTTCAAAATCACCCAAAAGTAAAATAATTATTCACTCAGAAGTTTTTATTATTCTAAGCACATCATAATATTGGAACCTAATTTATTTCTGTTTTATGTAATTGAAGTTCTAACTAAAAAAAAGTTTACTATAGTATTGAGATGCTATTAAAGGGTAACTGAATTTATTTTGCGTAGACTTTACTTAACTAATAAATATCTTTATATGAGAGCCGAGCGTGGTGGCGCACGCTTGTAATCCCAGCATTCGGGAGGCTGAGACCGGAGAATCCGTGTTCGAGGCCAGCCTCAGCTACCTAGTGAGGCACTCTGCAACTTACTGAGACTCGGTTTCAAAATAAAGAATAAAAAATAGGGCTGGGGGTGTAACTCGGAGGTAGAATGCCCCTGAGTTCAATCCCCAGTACTGCAAAAAAAAAAAACAAACAAACAAATATCTTTATATGAGACACCTAGTACAGTCTGTGGAAAATAGGATATAAAAATGACATCAAGCTACTCATTTTTGCTATTATTTTAAAGGAAGTCTTGACTTCAAGCTAATCTATTTATTAGCAACATATATTACATTAATAAAGTACACTATTTTAGTTATCAAACCTGGTATTACCAATAGCTGATAACAAATTAACTCTATGTATTTTCTTTAATTACTTTAAATGGTATATAATATTTATAATATATGCAAAAATAGACAGAAAAAAATGACACCATCTGACCTACCAAAACTAAATCATAAAGAAATAATCTAAACAGATTCATGTCTAATCTACTATTAAACTAAGATATCAATCTGTTCAGACTTCGGAAATTAAAAGAGGAACAAAGGAACAAAATATTCCTAAGAAGGAAATGTATAGGACTAGATGACTTCATTGGTAAATTTATATGAACATTTAAAGAATAATTAACACCAATAATTCCAAGCTCTTCCAAAAAGACTGAAGTAACACTTTGAAACATACTTTATGAGGCCAGCATTACTTTAATATGAAAGCCAAAGAAACTTCAAGAAAAGAAAACTTGAGGCCAATAATCATGTAAATACAGATGGTAAAATCCTCAACATAATAGTAGCAAACTGAATTTTGCCACACATTAAAGGTTTATATCCCATGGCCAAGAGAAATTTATACTTGAGTCACAAGACTAGATTATTATACAAAAATAAGTTAATGTAATGCATATGTCATATAACACAATAAAAGATAGAAGTCATAATTTTAATAGCAAGAAAAATTACAGAATTTAGCACACATTCACAAAAAACATTTTCAGTGAACTAAGAATAGAAATAAAATAATAAAATTTAATTAGGATGTTATTAATAAAGCTGAATTTGTCCAATGAAAAATCTACTTCTTACACAAGAGGAATAAATGACTTCATCAATATTCCACATGATTTTATCTCCCTGTATATAAGAAAGGATATGTAATGATTAATTAAACACTGTGCTTACATTATAGAAGTAAAATATTGAGCCTGTTAGCAAATTTTAGCTAATATTATATATATGTATATATATACATATATATATATATATATTAGCATGGATTTTAGATGACATAAATGATTTTGCAAAGTTTACAGGTTTTGTCACTGGCTTCTTTAACATAATTACACATATTATGAATTTTCCTTAATAAAATCCAGTGCCGAGTGGTTTATAAGTACTAGAAATTTATGTAATGTCTCAATAAAAATGGGATAATACTTGATAGTTCTTCTTGTAAACTAACACTTGATACACGCTAGCTATTATACATTTCTTACTAAAACATAAACTACATTATCAGTAATTTCTTCAATTTGATATGTGATGAGTTCTTTTCACATTCTTAATAGTATGAGCTGGGTGTGGTGGCGCACACTTGTAATCCCAGCATTCGGGAGGCTGAGATCAGAGGATCCGGGTTCGCGGCCAGCCTCAGCTACCTAGTGAGGCACTCCGCAACTTAGTGAGACTCGGTTTCAAAATAAAGAATAAAAAATGGGGCTGGGGGTATAGCTCGGAGGTAGAATGCCCCTGAGTTCAATCCCCAGTACCGCCAAAAAAAAAAAAAAAAAAGAAAAAATAGGGCTGGGAGTATAGCTCGGAGGCAGAATGTCCCTGGGTTCCATCACCAGTTTCACACACACACAAAAAAATAGTATGATATCCACATTTTAAAATTTAATTATTATAATTTAATAACATAGTATAATAATCAATTAATATTATGGAGAATTAATTGAAAGATGAGAGTGCATCAGCCTTTTCCTCAAGAAAAGCCTTGAAAAAGAAAGTAGAATATCAGAATTTGTATAAAGAGACAGCATTCCTTATGTACTGCTTTATAGGCTCATAACTGAAATAAATAGATATGGCTAAATATTTGAAAATATTAAATTAAGTACTTTATGAATATATCTGCAACATTATCTAGCATCCGCTGATTTGTAAACGAAATGACTAATCATGAGTGTGTAAAAGTGAAAAACAATGATGATAAAAACCATTATTTTATTTATTTTTAAAGTTATAAAAATAACCCAGGAATAGTAGCAATATAGTCTCAGTGAGAAGAATAAATATTACCATGTACACACAAACCATCATGAGCAATTATCTAAGGTCATCGTCTCAGATCTTCCTTCTCAACCTATTTACTCACAGTCCAGACTGATTCCTTTCTCTCACTAAAATGACAAATTAGTTGTTGAAAACCTGAAGGACAGAGAAGAGTCTGGTGCTGGAAGTAAATGCACTGACAACACAGGAAGTGACAGCTGACAGTTTCACAGCAAAAAAGGAAAGGTGACATTACAAGTTTGAGGTGAAAGATGAGCAAAATTTTGTAAGATAAAGAAAAAGGGAGGAAGCATTGCATACAGAGAAAGCTTATGTGTAAAGACAAGGGTCATGAAAGGTCACAGCAGGTGATATATAGAAAGTGACAGATATGTCATTTTCATGGGAGAGGTGGTAGTGAAGGAAGGGAAAAAGAAATGTAGCTGGTTGGAGGAAAAGGCTAGAATAAACGAAAGAGGTTTTGTGCCAATCTATGGAGTTCGGGTTTTATTTTGAAGCAATGAAAAGAGGACAGAAAAATAACATTTTTCACAAATCATCAGGTTAATAGTTCAGTTGTTTTGAATATTGACCAATATATACTTTGAATGATAGAAATTGCCAGGAGATCCATATATATATATATATATATTCCTGACTTAAATATACTTTTCTAGAACTTTGATGAGAACAGCAAGAATCTAATATTCTCTCCTGTTTCCCATAACTTATGTGTTTAGTCAGCACACAGACGAGTGTTTTATTTATTTTTCTCTGGTACTGGGGATTCTACCTCTGAACTCCACATGAGCCCTTTTTATTTTGAATCCGCATTACATAAGTTGCTGAGAGCCTACCTAAGTTGCTGATGTTGGACTGAAACCTGCGATCCTCTGGTGTCCATCTGAGATAGTACAAATCTACTTCATTCAATGCTATTGTAGTATATAAAATATAAGCTTTGGTTATATGTGAATAAAAGTGGCCTTGAGGCATTGAGACCCAGATTTCTTCCCAGTTTTAACCACATCATCTCTAGAGTATAGCTCTGCATCAAGAATGTTAAGATTCTGAGATTTTAACCCTATTTCTAAGCTAACAAGTTAGCCAGCCCGAGTTTCATAAATGTTCCCAGAACACACAGTTTCCTGGGCCCCAGAGGGGGGAAAATGCCTTTATTATTTACAGTATTCTAGGCAGCAGAGTTTTATATTCACATGATTTTTCTTTGTTCCACTCAAGTCCCACCAGGGTGATACAGAGAGATTGAAATGAATGCTATGCATACGGTGAGTCTGTTACACATCTAAGGAGCCTGAAGTTTAGGAAGTGCCAATTTTTTAAAAGGGGCTGCCAGGAAGGAACTTAAGGAACTGTTCAAACTGAAAGGAGATGTTATCTTTGTTTATCTTTATCCAAGGAACAGATCTACTCTCTACTCTAAGGGCATACACTATCTCCCCATCAACCAATGCTGTTCAATATAAAAATGCCCTTAAAAGTACATTGCTCACTGTCTTTGATTTATAATTAAATTATACCAACAAAAGTATATAAAATGTAAAATGAAATAAAAATATGAAAAAATATTGTGTGAATGAAAATTGTCAAAACTTCTGGCTTGGAAAATGTACAAAAATGCTAAAACTAGATGAGTAATTGTCTACTAACTTTTTTGTCCTGAATTTCTAAGGTGGAATCCTAACCACCACAATCTCGGTTCAAACAGCAGAATGAAGGAAAGATGGAAGAAGGAGTGCAATACTTCCTTTACTTCTCTTTTATGTTGTACAATTCACTTCTCACATACACATATAGAAATTCCTAACTGGTAAGATTATATATTTCTAATATATAGGTGGCCACATCAGTTACTATAGGTTGAAGTCTATCTTGTCATGTAAAAGAGAATAAACAAGTATTGGGAGAAAATTAGTTGTCTCTACCTCAGCAATACACCTTTTTCGATCCCTATGTGTCACTGAGCAGTCATGCTCACTCTATGCTAGGTACCTTTTAAAAGGATATGTGGGGCTACTTCTACGGGTCCTTCATTAATAAATTCAAGTGTTTCTCCATTAGAGAGTCTCCCTTGATCACAAATTGTTTTGTTTCCTGAAATTTTACTTTATTTATAATCTGTATTTTAGGAAATGTTGCTTACTTCTTTGTATACTTTATCATTCATGCATACATTAAGGAGTGATTATAGAAAGTTTTTCCAATACCATTTTCTAAATATTCAAAGCTGTTTTCTAATTCACTTGTGTGATTAAATATGTTTTTTACTTACTATGTTACTCAGAAAAAAAAAAAAAGTGTTATAATCTCACAACCCCATTAGTATAACACTTGTGGAATAACTCTCTGGATCCAGAACTTTGGGTCTTTGTTTCCCAATCGATGGCAAACTCTTTAATCTGATCTGTCAAAGAAGTTTTTACATGTGATATTAGAATACTCCTATATTTGCCTTCAGTGAAACTTTCATGCAAGGTGCTTGTTACACTGACTTACAGGCCAGTGAGTAAGATTTGTTTTCTTTGATACATTACTATGATCAGCACATGTTTGTGAAATTGAAGTCTCGATTTCCAGTTTTAGAAAATGAAGATTCATATGTGGATAGTGGTCAATGAAAAAGCACCTCTTCAAGTTCTACTGAAGAAAGGCTTTGCTATATGGCAGTGAAAAGTACTAATCCTTTGTCTTGGGAACAGAGAAAAGGAAAGATCAATATTAATTGGGTTGATTAAAATGGATTCATGAGAAAGGCAAGGAACAAGTGAGGCTTTGGGTGATGAGAAATGTTATACATAATCTTAAATTTTATGTGGAGAAAATCTTAATACATGTTTAGTACTTCTTGACACAGTGTTCTCAAGGGCAATACAACGAGTTCTTTTACTACTGGTCTTTCCATAGGTAGCTTGATGCACGTGAGGAACTAGGGCTATATTGGGTTATCAGTCTAGAGAGTTTTCAAATGTATTCAAAGCAGGGGTCAGTGGACAGTCACAGTTAAGAAAAACAAAACAAAACAAAAATAAAACAATGGAGGTAGCAGGCAGAAAGATTAGTATACTAAAAGCAAATGGATTTGAGCAATGGAAACATGTTCAGGGAATCAGTGATTCAACATGGCTGGGATATCAGGTGGTTGTAAGGCAGGGGATGAAGATGAAGATGGATAATCAAAGTGTGCTGTAAATCAGTAAAGGCACCATATTCCAGAAGGAGGAGTATGGAAGCAATGGTGCTTAAATAAGAAACAAAGTGAATTGTTTACTGTTGTTCTCTCTGCAATACTGAGGCATGATTTATCACGTATTCCCTTTGAACTACTAAAATATGTCTTAGCACATCTACTATTGTGATGGATTTCTAACAGTTTTATAGTTCCTTTGACAATTATAAATTATTTTTCAGCCATAGAGTATACTAATAAAATTGAAATTCAGCAATGTCACTGTCCTTTTAAACCATTTTACAATATGTTATGTTTACCTTGGTTAAATTGCTGTATGACCTGAGGCCTACCTTTCTTTTCTTTTTTCTTTTTCTTCTTTCTTTCTTTCTTTATTGGTACTGGGGATTGAATCCAGGAATTCTACCTCTGAGTTCTAGCCCTTTTTATTGTTTGTTTTGAAACAGGATCTCCCTAGGCTTCCTAGTCTGGCTAAACTGCTGAGGCTCCTCTTCAACCTGTAATCCTCCTGTTTCAGACACCCAAGTACTGGGATTACAGGTGTGCACTACCCTGTCCAGGTGAGGTCTACCTTTCTATCCAATCTTTTGTGTCTATACTGTTTCATCATGTTCCAAGCAAAATTAACTTCCTTCTTTCTCTTTCTCTCTCTTTTTTATCTTTCTTTCATTCATTCTTTTATTTCTTTATTCTTTCTCCAATTTTTTTTTTTTTGTGTGTGTGTGTGTGTGTGAGTGTGTGTGTGTGTACTGGGGATTGAACCCAGATGTTCTTTACCACTGAGCTACATTCCCAGTCCTTTTAAAAATTGTTTTATCCCATTTCACTTAGTTTTTTCCTTTTTAATTTTGAGACAGGGTCTTGCTACATTGCTGAGACTGACCTCAAACCTGTGATCTTCCTACCTCAACTTTCCAAATATTGGGATTGCAGGCTTTCACAACCATGCATGTACCAAACATGCCTCACTTCTTGCATTGCTCCATGAGTATTATCAAGAAAAAGTTCAGAATGAATTAATGAATCCGATTTGCCATGGAGAATCATTAAACACAGTTGTGTTAAAAAAAAAACAAACATAAAAACATGTTTTGCAGGGGTTGCAACACATTTGTATTAAAATACATGCCTATTTGTGGGTGTGTTCAAATATTGTCAGTATCTGCCTTATGAGCAAATTTAGGGGAAAAAATAAGAAAAAAATAAAACAGCCATAAAGATATTTTAGCTACAACGTAAACTTTGAAAGAATCAAGCCAAGCCCGAGATCAAAAAGGAAACAAATCACTAATAAATATATTATTTGGGAAGTAAACCACCACAATACAATGTCTATTCACTATTTTTGTCTTCTCTCTCTTTTTTTTTTTTTTTGTACTAAAGGTTGAATCCAGGGACATTCTACCTCAAAGCTACACCCTCAGTCATATTTTATTTTTTATTTTGAAAGAGTCTCACTAAGTTGCTGATGCTGGCTTCCAATCTGTGATTCTTCTGTCTCAGCCTTTCAAGTACTGGGATTACAGGCATGCACCACCAAACCCAGCTTGTACTTTCTTTATTCACCATGTAAGTATTTGACTGTGCTGGCCTAAGATGACTTATCTACTACTTAGCCTAATTAGTCTTATTAGAAGATTGACCAAAATTTTATTAAATCAATATAATTTTGCATCTGAATCTATTCAAACACATTTATCAACTGTAAATGCTGAGCCAGTTTCATATTTTTCACAATAAATGATATCATAAATAACCTAAACTTAAGAGGACTATCCATTATATTTTTATTCATCATAATTGGGAAAATTATTCAAAAGTAGTATTTAGAGAAACAACAGCTAGATTAGAATGACACATTAGTGATATGTGAAAATAAAACAAGAAGAAACAATTCCGTTAGTAAAGGTGAGGAAAATAATAAAAACTGTCAGAGGGTGATGCTGAAACAATTTTCTGTTCTGGGTCTGAAGTGAAAGGTCACTCTCTAATGATTATGTTTCTGTCTGAGTAGCACAGGAAAAACATCTAGACATTAAAAGACAGTCCAAACCACTGAATTTTGAGGCTATTAT
>PVLC010045157.1:0-11901 GCA_004027655.1 Graphiurus murinus | reverse complement strand
TAACTGTTTATGTTTTGAAATAGGGTCTCTTTAAGTTACTTCAGGTTGACATCAAACTTGTGATCTTCATACCTTAGATTCCCAGGTACTGGGATTAGAGGCATGCGGCAAAATTCCCAGCCCTCTTTCTTCCAATTGTATGCCCTTATTTTACAAATATTGAATGTGAACCACTATGGAGGGCATTGCAGTGTACTCATCCCCTTCGGCCCTTCACAAAGACTCAAATCAATCAGAGGTTAGGTCTCTCACCCTATACAAACATAAACTTAAAATGGATCACAGACCTAAATGTAAGACCAACCACTATGAGATTACTGAGGGAAAGCAGATGGAAAACTTCAAGACAACACCCTACAACAACAGTAGTTTAAATAAGACATTGAAAGCACAATAAACAAAAGCAAAAGTAAATATATGAGGTTATATAAAATCAAAACTCCATAGTAAAGGAAATAATCAGCAGAGTGAAGAGGCTGCCCACAGAATGAGAAAATATTTTTCAAACTATTCATCTAACAGAAGATTGATATCCAGAATATATAAGAATCATAAAAACCTCAGTAACAAGTGAACACCATTTTCAAATGGACAATAAATACAAATATACATATTACATAAATATTTGAAATGTTGAACCGATTTATTAAAAAAATATTCAATTTTATTAGCTGTCAGGAAAATGCAAGTTAAAACCACAATGAGATTTCATCTCACTCTATTTTGGATGTCTTTAAACAAAAGCTAAAAAATGACAAATGCTGGCAAGCACGTGAAGGAAAATATACTCTTCTACATTATATAATATAGAAAACGCTTAGTTGGGTGTGGTGGCTCACACTTGTAATCCCAGTACTTGGGAGGCTGAAACTGGAGGATCCGGGTTCATAGCCAGCCTCAGCTACTTAGTGAGGCCCTCTGAAACTTAGTGAGACCCTGTTTCAGAATAAAGAATAAAAATAGGACTGAAGATGTAGCTTAGAGGTAGAATGTCCCTGGGTTCAACCCCTAGTACAGAAAAACAACAACAGCAACAAAAAATTCTTATATACTGTTGGTTGTAAAGTAAATTATTAGAGACACTATAGAGTACAGTATGGAGATTTCTCAAAATACTCAAGCTGTTCAATAAATATATATAAAATGAATAAGTGACTTTTATATTAACAAATCTTATAATTATTGAATTTAACACTTATCTTTAACTGATGAAGACTTCTTGAAAATATTTATTCTGCCTGTCCAAGATCAAGAGAGATCTTTCCATCTTCTAAGATTTTCTTCAATTTCTTTTTTGGTGTTTTATAATTTTCATTGTAGATATCTTTTACTTTCTTGATTAGATTTGTTCCTAGGTATTTTATTGTTTTTGATGTTACTGTGAGTGGAATTGGCTTCTGGATTTCTTAGTGGATTTATGGTTCGCATATAGAAAAGCTACTGATTTTTTTTTTTTTTTTAATTTTGTATCCTGCTATTTTGCTGAACTTGTTAACTAGCTCTAGAAGTCTTTTGGTTGAGTTTTTTGGGTCTTCTAAATTTAGGATCATGTCATCTTCAGAAAGAGATAAATTCAGTTCTTAATTTAATATTTGAATTCCTTTGATATACCCTTGCCTTATTGCTCTGACAAGACTTGAGGATTATACTGAAAAAGACTGGTGATAGTGGGCATCCATGTCTTTTTCCTATTTTAAAGGGAATTCCCACAGTTTTCCCCTCTTCAATATGATGTTGGTTTTGGGTCTATTGTATATTGGCTAAAGTATATTTAGGTACATTCCTTCTATTTCAATTTTCTTCAGTGCTTTTTACCATGAATAAGTGTGGGATTATGTCAAATGCTTTTCCAGCATCTATTGAGATGATCATGCATTTTTTGAAGTTAGTTTAATTTATGTGGTGAATAACATATATTAATTTGCATAAGTTGAACCAGCCTTGCATTCCTGGGATGAAACCCAGCTGATTATGGTGTACAATTCTCTTGTTGTGGTTTTGAAATCATATCACAAGTATACACTTTAGAATTTTTGCACCGATGATCAATAATATTGGTCTGTAATTTTCTTTTTTTGAGGAATCATTATTTGGTTTTCATATTAAAGTGATACTTGCCTCATTAAAGAAGTTTGGAAGAATTTCATATTGTTCATTTTCATGGAATAACTTGTGAAGTGTTTGGTTTAGTTCTTCTGTAAAAATTTTAGTGAATTCAGATGGGCTTTTGATGGAAGGCTTTTTATTTATTTTTTATTGTAATAATTCGTGCTTTGTATGTATACATCTTTGTTAGGTACAAATTGATAACAACATATGTGTGCACATTTCTCATCTGACCCCTTCCCTGATTCCCACCCCGTTCCCTTGCCCTCCCTCCCTCTCAAGTTCAGTTCAGTTGATTTAACTGAAGGGGATGGACAGGGGATGGGGGAAGGACATCCTAAGGCACATGATGTACTTACACAATTATATCAAGGTCACTCACTGAACTGAACTTGAGGGGAAGGCTTTTTATTTCTATTTCTTTCTTTTTTTGTGTGTGTGTGATACTGGGGATCGAACCCAGTGGCATTCTACCTCTGACCTACCCCTAGTCCTATTTTTTATTCTTTATTTTAAAACAGGGTCTCACTAAGTTGTGGAGGGCCTCACTAAGTAGCTAAGGCTGGTTGTGAATCAGGATCCTCGTGTCTCAGCCTCCCAAGTACTAGGATTACAAGCATGCACCAACACACCTGGATTTTTTTCTTTTTTCTATCTCTTTGCTTGCCATTGCTAGGTCTAAGTTTTCAATATCTTCTTGTTTCAATTTAGGTAGATTGTATGTGTCTATAAATCTTGATTTCTTCTATATCTTCCAGTTTAATAGAATATAAATGTTCAAAATAGTTTCTGATGGTCCTTAGAATTTCCCATCTATGGTGATGTATCCTTTTTCAATTCTGATTTTAATAAATTGGGTTGATTCTCTCTTTTGCTGAGATTGGCTAATGGTTTATCAATTTTCTTAATCTTTTTAAAGAACCAGATTTTGTTTTAGTATTCCTTTTGTTGTTCTGTATTAATTGATGTCTACTGTGATTTTAACTATCTCCTGCCTTACAGTGGCTTTGGAATTAGACAGTACTGTTTTTCCAGGTCCTTGAGGTATGTCATTAGGTTGTTTATTTGATAATTTTCTGTTTTTCTTGTGTGGGCACTGCTGCTATAAATTTTCTTCTTGATGCTGCCTTCAAAGTATTCAATAGATTTTAGTATGTTATGAATTTTTTTTATTTATCCTCATTTCTTTTCTGATACAGACTTTATTCAAAAGTATATAATTCAGTCTCCAGGTATTTATGTAATGTCATTTGATGTTCTTGTTATTGATTTCTACTTTCATTCTATTATGATCTAAAAAGGAGATTATATTACTTATTTTTTTAATTTACTGGTACTTACTTTGTGGCCCAGGGTGTGGTCTATTTTGGATTTCATGAGAAGCTGAGAATAATGTGTATGGAGCTGTTGTTGGTAGGGATATTATGTATATGTCTATTAGGTCCATTGGTTTATAGTGCTCTTTATGTCTGAAGCATCTTTACTTATCTTTTGCTTGGAAAATTGATCTGAGAGGTACGTTGAAGTCTCCCAATATTATTGTATTTTTGTCTGAGACATAATGTCACAATGAGGGTTATTTTTCCTATGCTTTAAGAATTTATTTATTTATTTATTTATTTATTTATTTATTTATTTATTATCTGTTTATTGTAAAAATGAGTGCACCCACATTTGGGGTATAGATATTTACTATCATTACCTCTTGTCATACTGTTCATTTTATTCGTAAAAAGGGATCCAATTTTCCTCTTCTTATGATTTTTAACTTAGAGTCTGCTCTGTCAGATATGAGTCTTGCTATCCCTGCTTGTTTTTGTTCTCCATTTGCATGGCATATCTTTTTCTATCTTCTCACCTTTAGACTATGGGTATATTTGCATATAAGGTGATTTTCTTGAATGTGGCATATAGTTGTGGTATGTCCTTTAACCCACATTGCCAGTCTATGACTTTTATTTCAGGAGTTTAGAACTTTGACATCCAGTGCTATTACTGAGAGATATTTGTTGTCTCCTGTAATTTTGAGTTATATTTTCTGATTGATATAGTGTTATTTATCTTTAACTTCATTGATAATCTGGTGGAATTCACTCCTTCTCTGGTTCTGGTATATACTAATTTTTTTTTTCTGTTTTATTTCTTTTATTATTTTCTCTAGTACTGGCTTGGTAGTCATGAATTTTTTTTTTTAAGTTTCTGGCTTGTCTTGGAAGATTCTTATTTCACCATTAATTTTGAATTATATCTTTGCTGAATATAGCAGTCTTGGTGGGAAGTTGTTTTCTTTCAGCGTTCGGAATACCTCATAGCTGCCCCTCCTGGCTTTCATGACTTGGATTGAGAAGTCTGGACTGATTCTTGTTGTCTTGCCCCTTAATGCCATCATTCTTTTGTTCTCTATGTTTTTAAGTTTCTTACCTTGGCCTTTGTTAGTAATTTTGATTATTATGTGGAGTGGAGAAGTTCTTCTTTGATCATGTCTTGTTGATGTTCTGAATGTCTCTTGTATGTGGATGTCTAAGTCTTTTTCTATCTTTGGGAAATTATCTGGTATTATTTCTCTGAAGAGGTTTCTAACTAACAAAAGTGATCTACAGAATCAATGTAATTTATATTGTAATACTAATGTCATCCATCAGAGAATGACAAACATCAGTAAATTTTGTATGGCTAAACAAAAGATACAGAATAGCCAAATAAATTCTCAGCATTGAGAACTATGCAGGAAGCATCACAATTCCTTACTTCAAATCACACTACAGAATTTTATTAATTAAAACAGCATGGTTTTGGCACAAAAACATAAACCAATGGAACAGAATAGAAGATACAGAAACAAATCCACACACTTGAAGCCAATTAATTACCCCCAAAGGTGCCAAACACATATGTTGGAGAAAAGACAGTTTCTTCAATAAATGGTGTTAAGAAAATTGGTAATCCACTTGTAGAAAAATAGAATTAAATACTTACTTTGCACCCTGTATAAAATCCAACTAACGAAGAATCAAAGACCTGGAAATTAGATAAGAGACTGTGAAGTTACTAGAGGAGGGCACAAGTACAACACTTCAACATATAGACACAGGTAGAAACTTCCTTAATAAGACCCTCAAGGCTCAGGAAATTAAAACAAGAGTTAATAAGTGGGATGGTATTAAACTATAAAGCTTCCATATCTAAAGAGAGAGCCTAAAGAACACAAGATCTTTGCTAGCTATCCTTCTGAAAGAGTACTCATATGTAGAATATACAAAGTGCTAAAAGACTTAACACTAAAAATGTGATCAAGTAATTAGCAATGGAACTACATAGACACTTGACAAAATAAGAAATACAAATAGCCAATACATGAAAAAATGTTCAAAATCATTAGAAAACAGGAAGATGCAAATCAAAACTACACTGATATTCCATTTAACCCCATTTATAATTGTAATCATCAAGAAGTCAAATGACAATAAATGCAGGTGAGGATGTGGGAAAATAGAAACTCTTCTACAGTGTTGGTGGGATTGCAAATTAATGCAGTCACTATGGAAATCAGTGTGGATATTCCTCAAAAAATTGGTAATGTAGCCACTCCTGGGTATATTTCTAAAAGGACTGAAATCAAGATATCATGGTAATATATGAATATCCATTTTTATAGCAGCATAATTAACAATAGTCAAATTATGGAACCAACTTAGGTGCCCATCAATAGATGAATGGATTATAAAATTATGGGATATACACACAATGAGTTATACTCAGCAACAAAGAAGAGCAAAATAATGTCATTTTCAGGAAAATGAATGGGCCTTGAGAATATTATGCTAAGTGAAATTAGCCAGTCACAGAAAGTGGAGGGTTATGTATTTTCTCATATGTGAAAGCTTATGTAAACTGGATACGATTGTAATCAGGATACCAGAGAAATTCCAGATAATGGAGGAGAAACTTCAGTGGAACCAGGGAGTTGTCTAGTAAAAGGGAGGAAAGAGATGAAGGATCAATGAAGAAATCACATCCATTGACATTATTTACATATATGAGAATACCAATGTCAATCTCAATACTCTATATGGGAGGGATATTGGGGATGGAGCTAGGGAAAACCCACCAAGTGCTGTGTGCATGGATGTCAATATCACTATGAAGTACATTATGATGTGAGACTATAAGGCACACATTAAAATAATAAAAGTAAGAATTTACAATATGCAAAAAAGACTTCCTGAATCAAGTCAGGATGTTATAAATTAAAATTATAGTCTGTGTTGTATCTTTTTTAACTTAAAGAAAATTATTCACAAAAGTGATAAACTTTGAGGTTAAGAAATGATGATACAATATGAAGTAAGTGTGTTAAGAGAATTAATGGATATTGAGTCCTGCTGATTTTGATATTGGTCATGTTCTCACGTGGTATATTGAAAGCCAAATTCTACCTTGCATCTTTTCAAATCATCCTCATATCCTGTCATACAATTCCACAGTATTCCTCCCTGCAAGTTAAAATTGAAAAACGTAAGTACTTGAGCCATGAAAGTTATTGAAATGTATGTTAAAAGACAGATAAGGAAATTTATGTTGAAGACTCTAAGCTCAAAAGCATCCAACCTGCAGAAAGAAAAATTTGATTTGAGCCTAGGGAGGCATTTATTGCTTTGCATGTTCAAAGCTGAACCTAATTATCTCATAAATAACTGAACATGAATACACAAGCAATGAGCATCTTTGGCCAATATTAGAGTAGTTGAAACTGATTAAACTGAAATGGAAAAAATAATAATGGCTTGTTTTCCAAAGGTGCAGATTTCTCATATTTACTTCAATTAGTGATACTTTCCTTCTTTGTAAAATATATCCATGGGCCTGTTGATGCTTTACACTTAATTTCCTGAAGAATTTGTAAGTTGTGATGTGGATAAAATTAAGTATTCTAGTGATTACTACCCCTGAGCTCTGGTAATAATTGTTTATGTTTTTTTTTTTTTAGTCTTACAGCTTGTGTCTCCATTTGATCTGGAAAGGAGAAAGTCCAAATTGGAACCATCACTGTATTTCACTAAAATTTTTAAAAAGAGGTTTTTTTTGGTTTGTTTACTATTAATAGGTTTTTATAAATTATATTTCCTTAAATTAAAAAATTAAGCCATACATTGGGTAAATGGAAAAATATATCATTAGTCATCAGAATTTTATATGTATATCTATTTTTATTGGTGCATTATAATCATATATCTTTGTTAGTATAAGCTGATAGAACATACATGCGCACAGCACTCTCCAATTTTGATTCCATTCCCTCCCCTCTCCCTCCTTCTCATGTTGAGCTTAGTGATTGGCTTTGATATGTTTGCAAATGTGCATCATGTGCATTAGGTTGTTTCCCTCTCCCCCAAATCACCTTCAGTTAGGTCACCTTCTTTACTTATCTAAGGTTTCTCGTTCTTCATCTTGAATCCCTCCAATGACACACTTTCTCCCTTACACATATTAGGGAGAGCATCTTTTTTTTTACTTTTTGTGACTGACTAATCTCACTTAGTCAGTTCCATCCATTTCTCTGCAAATGACATGATATTGTTTTTCATAGTTGAGTAAAATTCCATTGTATACATATCTTATAGTCTTGTAATCCATTCATCTGTTGAAGGACATCTTGGCTGGTTCCATAGTTTGGCAATTGTGAATTGTGTGGCTATAAATATAGTTATACATGCATTAATCTAGTAGTTTGGTTTCCATTATTTTGAGTAGATACCCAGAAGTGATATTGCTGGATCATATGGTAGGTTCATCTTCATTCATCTGAGGATCCTCCATATTTTTTTCCAAAGTGGTTGAAGTAATCTGCAATCCCAGAACTATGTATTAGAACAATGTATTAGGGCTTCCACTTCTTCACACCCTCACCAGCATTTGTTGTTTGTGTTTTTAATGAATGCCATTCTAATTGAGGTTAGGTGAAATTTCAGGGTAGATTTGATTTGCATCTCTCTGACTGCTAATGATGTTGATGATTGTTGTTTTACATTGTGCAGAAAAACAAAATTACTTTGAAAAGTTATATAGAAGAATAAAGAAATCCAAAGCACTTGTAGGATTGCACAAAAATTTAAGAAAATGAAAAGATAAAAGTAGAATGAACAAAGGAAGGGAAATATTTAGGTAAGAAATTGATGAATGAGAATCTTTGAGAATAAGGTCAATTTCATGAACAGTTAATAGAAATACAACCTGCCTACACTAGGTCAGGATGCTATAAATCGAAAGTGTAGTCTGCACTGTATATTTTATAAATTGGAGATTTCTTACCCAACTGGGGTCTTAGTTACTTTCTATCAAAAAATGAAGAATATAATCTGCACTCTGAAGCTCTCAGTCATTTTATCCCATAGGAGTAAAAAGATGAAATATATGAAAGGGCTATGCATGATTTGTATTTGCTTTCACCACTGTGGATTCCACACTGGGGCTGGAGGAAAACATCATAAAATAATGTTGTACATTACTTATGTCCAGTTTCCTTAAAATTATTCATGACTTCATCATTTTGTTAGCACAAATATAACACAAAGGAGACAAATAGTATGATGATGGTTTATTCCTTATATTTTTGTTACACAGATGTGGCCAGTATGGGCAATGCTTGCCTAGAGCTGCACAACAAATGGGTATGAAATTTAAGTTGATAGATTTAAATTCATAGATATCAAAAAGTAGCTTGTCCTCCCTAATTTTGGTGAGCCTCAACCAATCAGTTGAAAGCCTGGGCATGAGAAGAAAAGAAATGGATTATTCTCATCAGAATAAAAGAAAATTTTTAGTCTTTGATTGCCTATAAACTAGAAAATCAGTTTTTACTTTTCTATGAACTCATACTGAAATACTGATTCTTTCTTAGTTTCAAGCCTGCTGGCTTCCAAATTAAAACTATGCCATGGGCTCTCCTTGGCAAATTCCTGTGCAGATCTTGAGACTAGTCAACCTCCTTACTTGAATGAGCTAATTCCTTATAATTACCCTTTTATATGCAGTAATGCCTAGCTGTGTATGGGTGATAGGTTCTAAAATCCATTACAAATAGCAAAATATATGAATGCTCAGCTCTCATATAAAATAGTGTAGTATTTGCATATAATTTATACATATTTTACCATATACTTTAAATCATCATTAGATTGCTTATAATGCATAATAAAATATAACTATTATTTAAATAGTTGTTATACTGTATTCTTTCAACAAGACTGAGAAGAAAAACAAGTCTGTGTATGTTCAGTAAAGATTCAGTTTTTCAAGTATTTTCTATCTGTGACTAGCTAAATGCAGGAATATGGAACCCATATGCACAAGATACATATGTGCCTTGGTTACTTTATTATTCAGGGTTCTGTATCTCTGGAGAACTCTGATTTCATAAACAAGGCACAGACCAGGAATTTTGATTTAGACATATATCTTTACTTACCATCCTATTACTCTGCTTCTTTCCATCTTACTAAGCTAAGAAACAACGTAGCATGACAGTTCTCTCTTCTACCAGTGACAGGCCACAATAAAACACACCACCAATCCCCACTTATTACCATAAATGACTGGTCATGGGAAAATCTCAGCCCCTAACACTGAATAGCCTTTTCTTCTTTGCAGGTTCCAGTTTACCCACTTATGGTACTTCAAAAACCAAGTAGAATACTCTCACTTCTAAAAATCTCACCTTAAAGCACAATTTCATATTTAGCTTTACTTTTAGTCAGTAGTTTTCCAAAAAATATTCTACCTTATATATTTTTTTTTTATTCTTTAAGCTTCAATTACATGTTAAACTGGGTGGTATTTTATTCAATTTCTTTCTTCCTTCCTTCATTTCTTTCTTCCTTTCCTTCTTTTTTTGATGTGTGTGTGTGTGTGTGTGTGTGTGTGTGTGTGTTTGGATTTTTTTTTTCCATTAAACTTTGTCACATTTAGTGATCCTTTTCTCTGTCACCATGAATTAGCTACATTTTTCTATATATACATAGCAAGATATCGGGAGATTAAGGATGTTTAATAGAATTCATGAGCAAAGGAATAGTGAGAGAAAAAATATATTTGAATAATGTAATAATAATGTAACTTTTACAATAGTTTATTATTTCTAACTCCTCTATAAGTTGAAATTTTAAATTATCCCTAATGATTTTATGAATATATATATATATATATATATATATATATATATATATACACACACACACACACATTACATCCATATCTATTTGTATATATATTGAAATCTTATGTATTGTGTTTCTTTCACTAGGTACTAGAGTCTTAAATTTTGATTGGACATTTATTTACTGAGATATAACAGTCTTTTGTTAGATAATACAATTATGTGTTATAACACATTTACCAAACAATAACAATTCTATAGAGAATTACCTGTTACTGATTACTAATTATGTAAATCCACTCAATAGATGGCACAATAGAAAAACATACTCAAACTAATCTATATTTCTGAAGTCAAATATTGTGTTTTTCAAAAACATATCTAAAGGAATAGTAGCTTCTTAAAATGATCAGTGAACCATAAACATTGTATAGTATAGTTTTAGAATGCAAAATTATATAGTTTGCATAGCTTCCCCTCATTCCTCTTCTCCTCTGTGCCCTGGGCTGACTCTATGCAGTGTAGCTTATTAAAAGCTTTGAAAAACCATCAAGAAAGAAGACTGACAGAATTTTCGATATTGGCTTAAACATTGTATCTCTCTGTCAGAATACCTATTATTACCTCTTAGTAATATATCTGTCAGAAGCATAACTACTTTATGTGTGTTTTGGGAATCTGCAGTCTGGCTATCACCTGGGAGCTAGTTATAAATGCACATCTCATGTCCCACTGCAGGCCTACATAACACAATCTGCATTTCAATAAGCTCTCAAGTTAAGAACCATGGCTTATTTACCTTGCAGCTTCCTAAGTATCAGTGATTTGTGACCACTGTTTATGTTAACTTTGTTTTTCATTCCAAGATCCACCCATTATGTTAGATGATTTCTATGGCTTTTAATCTATTCCCAAAAGCTACAACCTCTGAATTCTGTCACTTTAGGACTTATTTGAGCAAGGCAGAATTTTATACTCCAAACGTAAACTATTTCATATTCATAGAGAAGAAAGGGTATGTAGCAAACTTCTAAACTTCTTCCATTTTTTCAAATCTCTATGCAGATCTGAATACTTCTCCACTTAAAACACAATCTGAAATTTTTATATTCAAATAGTTGGATTTTAAAATTATATTTTTGCATTTCTTATTCATCTTGTCTTCATGGAAAAATAGTGAAAAGCAGCAGGGGTTTCAATTAAGTCTTCCCAATGAGGCTAATAGAGAAAATATTGAGCTTTAGGCAAAGCATCCAAAAGATATTTATGCCCAGTGCCCCAGGTGAGTTGCTACAACTCTACCCTGGGTGGCTGAGGAGTTTCTTTACCAGAACATTCCCATGATGTGCAATGAGTACTTTGATCACCCAGAAATATAATAAGTTGCTTTACATCCTCTAATAAAGTCCTTCTATACTTAAAAAAAGTCAGTTTGGGATCTTCTATTTGCAAATAAGATGTCTAACAGATGCAGAAACCAACATCATTTTCTAAATATCATTAAAGTTAGTGTTTTTCTTTATGTGAGGTACATAACAGCTTGTATGTATTAAAATAGATTAGAACACTGTTATACAAACAAGAGAAGATAAATAAGAAAACATGGACTGATTGATAGTAGATTATTATAATATGGATTCTTC
>PVLC010045156.1:0-11892 GCA_004027655.1 Graphiurus murinus | reverse complement strand
AGGGCTGAGGGTGTAGCTTGGAGGTAGAATGCCCCTGGGTTCCATCCCCAGTAAACCCTCCACCCCCTAAAAAAAATGCAGCCGAAGGGTAAGGTCTCCATAAGACCCGGAAAAATTCAGAGCTGTCCAGCAGACAGGACACCCAGATGGCTCCCTGCCTTGGATATTCTGGTCCTTGGCAGTTGGGAGGCTCTAAGAGGTATGTCGGGCTTTACCTATGTGTCAACCCATCAACCTTCTTCACTCTGACTTTGTACTGAACAAAGAACCTTCTGGTATTGATTTCCTTTCCCAAAAGTCTATCCTTCCTGAAAGAGATTGTGCTGACCAGTCAACCTCAGGATTCCCGTCTGCTGGGTGGTTTCGCTTCACAGTGTAAATTAATAAATTGCATTTCAGGGTTCATCAATCAGTCTCTTGTGAGTTTGTCTAGGGTGGGTCATTTTCTCCATATCTAATCACAATAATATCCTCCCAGGGAGGGACTGGGGAGGAAGGACCGTCAGGGTAGCATAAGAGAGACAGTAGTATTTGAAAAGGTATGTTGTAGCCAGGCATGGTGGTGCACCCTTGTAATCCCAGGACTTGGGAGGCTGAGATAAGAGTATCACAGGTTTGTGGGCAGCCTCTGCAACTTTAGTGAGATGCTGTTTCAAAAGAAAAAAAAAGGCTGGTGGTGTAGCTGAGAGGTAGAATGTCCCCCTGGGATCAATCCCCAGTAACACACACACACACACACACACACACACACACACACACACACACACAACAAAAACAAACAAAAAAACCCCAGTATGCTGTAAGACCAAAGATGACAGAGAGTAGACTCCTGTTTGGGGACAAAGGATGACATCAGCAAAGAAAGACTGAAGGACTTCTGCACAGAGGTTAAAAAGCAAGCCCCTGAGCTGTCTGGCCTCAACTAGAAGTGCTTCTGCTCACTTACTTGCTGAGTTGCCAAGTTACGTCCTTTCTGGGCCCCTCATCTTTAGACTTGCTGACAGGGCCCACCTTATGGGGTTACTGTGAATGCTGTGTTCAGAATCCACCGAGAATTGGTGCTGGGACCTCTCCTTTCTGGATACCCCAACCCACCAACGCTCAAACCCCCTTGCATAGAACGGCATAGGGTTTGCATTTAATCTAAACACATGTCGTATGCTTTAACACATCTTATATGCTTGAAATAATTTCTAGATTATTTAAAATACCTCATAAAATATAAATGCTATGCAAATACTTGCATTGTTTAGGGAATGACAACAAGAAAAACAGTCTGTGCGTGTTCAGTATAGATGCAAATTTTTTTGTATTAGTACTGGGGATTGAGCCCAGGGACATTCTACCTCTGAGCTGCACCCCCAGCCCTTTTAATCTTTTATTTTGAAACAGGGTCTTTCTAAGTTGCTGAGTGGTTTGCTAAGTTGCTGAGGCTGGCCTCGAACCTGCCATCCTCCTGTTTCAGCCTCCCAGGTATTAGGATTACAGGAGTACACTACCATTCCTGGCTTTGACTATTTTGGTCTGCGTTTGGTTGAATCCCAGGATGCAGAACCCACAGATAGGAAGAACTGGCTTTCAGCACAATGCCTGGCCCACAAATGACACTTAATAAATGAGCGTCACTACTGGTGCCACTACCAGTGTCCCAGAGGGCGTTCTCATTCAGGAGAATTCTAGAAGGAGACACAGTTGAGGTCTGCTGCAACCCTCCTGCCCTAAAGGCACTTTTGTCTCCAAGGGAGGCCAGATGAGTCTGTTTGCTTTAAGACTTCCAGGGCAGAATGTTCCTTGCAATATAGGGCTCCTTCTTCGAGAGTGGTCACGATCTGTCCTGTGGTTTTGCAGCCCACAAGCTGAGCTGCTCGCCCTATCTATTAAGAAGCCATCAGCCCCAGGAACTTCTGTGGTTTCTGCGTCACTGGCAGGTCATTTCTGCTCCCAAGCAGAAGCTCCCAGGGCAGGCTCACCTCACAGGTCTTTTCTCCCCTCTTCTGTATGGGGAGGAAGAGGGTCTTGGGGTAGGGGGCCGGGGCAGACCCTGCTCAACTTCAGCCTGGGCAAGGAGTCCCAGCATTCCAGCTAGTTGGGGCTGATAGGTGTTAGCATTTGCTCCACAGAGAAGGAATGGAAGCTCCTAGAGGAAAAGATGCTCCAGGTGTCCCAGCCGGGGAGCCAGGGAGCAGGCCTGGACCCCAGGCGTCCTGCTGTCTTGCCAGCACGCAGTCTGCAGGTCTCTGTGGGGCATCCCTGATTTCACCACACACTTGCTTCTGGCCTAATGGACAGGCAGGGAGGAGAGGGGGAGGGGGAGCAGCAGGCGTGCCTAGAGGGTATTCTAGAGTTTCCATCCTACACGTGCTCCCCTGGCAAGCAGAGATTCCCTCTTCTCCCTGAATCCTCTTGCTCCTCCTCCCAGTCATTCCCTGGTCCAGGTCTCCAGCCCCCTTTGGCACCATGGAAAGAGCCCGGGTCTTTCTTCTTTTTCTTTCTTTCTTTTTTGTGGTACTGGGGATTGAACTCAGGGGCATTCAACCTCCGAGCTATACCCCCAGCCCTATTTTTTATTCTTTATTTTGAAATGGGGTCTCACTAAGTTGCGAAGTACCTCACTAGGAAGCTGAGGCTGGCCGCGAACCCGGATCCTCGGGTCTCAGCCTCCCGAATGCTGGGATTACAAGCGTGTGCCACCATGCCCGGCTCGGCCCGGGTCTTTCTTTCCTTTTACTTTTCCTGGCACAAAAATGGAGGGTGTTTAGCTGGACCTGGTGGCACACGCCTATAATCCCAGTACTAGGGAGGCTGAGACAGGAGAAGTGCAGGTTTGCGACCTCAGCAACTTAGTGAGACTCATTAACCTAACGAGACCCTGTTTTCAAATAAGAAATAAAAAACTGGGCTGGGGCTATAGCTCAAAGGTAGAATGCCTCTGGGTTCCATCCCCAGTACTACAATCAATCAATCAATCAATCAATCAATACAATGGGTTTTTAGCTGGATGTGGTGGCACATGCCTATAATCCCAGTACTAGGGAGGTTGCAACAGGAGGATCGCAGGCTTGAGGCCTCAGCAACTTAGTGAGACCTTGTTTCCAAATAAAAAATAAAAATAGGGTTGGGGGTATAGCTCAGAGGTAGAATGGCCCAGGGTTCAATCCCTAGCAACACACACACACACACACACACACACACACACACACACACACACACACACACACACACAGTGGAGGTCTCACTGGCCACACTAATGCCCCATCCTTTTTATCTCGGGGGAGGAGCTGGTCATGTGAAAAGTCCTGTTGTTTTGGCTCAGGACTCCTGACTCCTCCTCCTGGACCCATTTCCTCCACTCAGAACAGTACACATGGGTGGTGTGGAAACATAGACCCATGACTGAGCGGAGATATGACGCTCTGACACTCCACCACCTTTTTTTTTTTTTTTTTGGTGGTACTGGGGATTGAACCTGAGGACATTCTACCCCTGAGCTACACTTCCAGATATTTTCATTTACTTATTTATTCTTCTGTTTTGAAACAGGGTCTCACTAGGTTGAGAGTCTCATGACTTGCTGAGGCTGTCCTCAAACCTGTGATCCTCCTGTCTCAGCCTCCCAAGACCTGGGATTACAGGTGTGCAGCACCATGCCTGGACTCCCCTCTATTTCTATCACTAATAATTGATATCTCTATCAATTCAATTCCAGGCTCAGGGTCCGTCCAGTGACTGGGGAGGAGTCTTTGGGGAGGGCGAGCCTCGATGTTCACAGACTGTTCTCAGCCTGGTCCTCGGAGGTGTAGGTGCAGACACTGTTGGCGCACACGGGGCATTCTGTTCTAGCAAAGTCTACCAAGTCACCTGCGTAGGATTGCTTGATGAGCATGGACGTGGAGCTGGGGCGGGAGGATGGACAGCAGGAGGTTCATAAGGTCAGGTGCAGTGGGGCCTGGGGCTCCCAGTTCTATCCCACAGCAGGACCCTGAGCTCCCTGTGGCTGTCCTGGGAGCCCTGTTCTCTGTGGGGTGGACGGGAGGCTGATTGCTGGGTGTGTGTGTGTGTGTGCCCACGCACACACTACGCTGTATCCATCAGAGCTGGCTGAGAGAAGAGCCTTCCTGGAGCAGAGAGGCCTCCTCTCCACTTGTGGCCTGGAGTGGCTAGTGCCCTGCCCTTGCCAGTTTGGCTTTGAACATACCAGGAGACACCAGAGGAGTCCAGCTCCAAGCCACCCCCTTTCCTGTCTACATTGTTCCTGAAGGAGCTTCCTTTCCAAGGCTCAAGTACAACCAGCCCTGAAGACACTTGAGCTCCCGGGGTGACACTCAGGTGCCTCTGGGGGTCACATGGAGGTCATTTCCCCAGGATGGGGCTCCTTACACAGGCGACTGGCCGGCCATGACACAGCGATTCTTTTTTTCTCCTTCATTTAATTATTTTTTATTAAGAAGTCTCTGCAGTCCTTCTCAAATATAACTTGACTTCCTCGTTTTGATTTGTCTTCCTCTTGGTTTTTTCCAGTAATTAGACACTTTTTGTTAACAACAATAGCTGTATTTATTAAGCCGCTAGTGGACTAATTGGGCAATTGTCATATGTTAGGTTTAATCCTTACAACAACCTGACTTCAATTTTATAGATGAAGAGAGGGAAAGCTCAGAGAGATGAGTAATTGGCCCAGGATCAAGGTTCTTCTTCTCCTTCTCCTTCCTCCTGATTTTCTTCCTCCTTTTCCTCCCCACCTCCTCCTCCCCCTCCAACGTTGTTCTCCTCCTCCTCCTCCTCCTCCTCCTCCTCCCCCCTTTCCTCCTCTTTGTAGCATTACCTCAAGATGACTGAAATTTCTCTCCCCAGTCAAAATGAAAGAGAAAATATTTGCATTTACCTTTTGCCTTTTGCATTCCAAAACAAGCTCCTGAAGCCCCTTTCAAGCCTGTAGGTGGGAAAACTACACATTTTGATTTGCAGGAGCCCTGATTTTGAAAGGAAAGTAATTTTGTATTTGTTTGGTTTGTTCAGATGTTTGGCAGTATCAGAAATCAGAGCCCTTTATATGAATGGCTCACATATAAAGATCTGGAAAGGGCTGGGTGGGGTGGGGGTGGTAGGAAGGTATATGTGAGTCCTACCCGGAGAGCAGCTGGGGTGGCGGTGAGATGGAGCTCCAGTTATCTGGAGGAGACTTAAGGAGCAGGTCAGGGGAGGGGGAGGCTGTGCTGGAGGCCCACTACCGAGGACTAGAGAAGTAGCCCCTGCTTGAGCCAGGGGGGTTATTTGGCACAGCCCATTGCTACTGCCCTGTTTGTCAAACTCTTCTTCCCTGACCTATATAAAGAAACCCACCTCTTGCTCTTGCCATAAAAACATCCCTAGGGTGGAACCCGGATATCCGGACATGCTGGTGGCAGGAAAGACAAGTCCCCAGGCACCAGTACTTGAGTGGGATGTAAGAGACCCAGTTCTATGCTCCCTCTTCTGCCTCGTGCAATGTCGCATGGCTGGTGTCCCCAGAACCCAGCCCAGCCCTTACCAGCTGGTTGACTGGCCTCTAAGAGGCTTTGAACAGTTAAACGGTGGCATCAGGCGGGAATGGTGGAGATCAACTCCTGCAGCAAGGAGGCGGTGAGCAACTGCGCATGGCGGTGGCCCAGGTAGGATGGATATTAAGGGATGGAATCAATAGGACATGATTGATTGAAATGGCTGCGACCCAAACGCCTTCACTCAGCCGGCTGCCTCGGCCTTCCTCTGCCAGTCTCTGGTTCCTGAATGTTCTTGCTTTATCGAGGAGGCTTTTGAATGCACCGTGTCGGTCTCTGCCTGGAGGAACTGGGGATGGAACCCAAGGGAATTCTACCTCTGAGCTACACCCCCAGCCCTATTTTTTATTCTTTGTTTTGAAACAGGGTTTCACTAAGTAGCCGGGTGTGGTGGTGCACGCTTGTAATCCCAGCATTTGGGAGGCTGAGACCGGAGGATCCAGGCACGGCCAGCCTCAGCTACCTAGTGAGGCACTCTGCAACTTAATAACTTAGTGAGACTCCGTTTCAAAATAAAGAATTTATATATATATATATATATATATATATATATATATATATATATATATGGCTGGGGGTATAGCTTGAAGGTAGAACGCCCCTGAGTTCAATCCCCAGTACCACACACACACACACACAAAAGGGTCTTACTAAGTTACAGAGGGCCTAAGTAGCTGAGGCTAGCCACGAACCTAGATTCTCTGGTCTCAGCCTCCCAGATGCTGGAATTACAAGCGTGCGCCACTGCACCCAGCTGAGGAACATTTCTTCACTCCAGAAATCGTGGGTTTCTGTGTCTGTTCCCCCGCCCCCCAACCCCTCCACCCCACTAGACAATGAGCTACCTGAGGGAAGGCGTGGAATCTCCTCTCTCGGAATCCTGGCGCTTCATGTGTACTTGCAGGAGCCAAAGACTCAATAAAAGAAGATATGGGGTGAAGGGGAAGGAAGCCAGGAGAGAAGGGATGAAGACGTCGGGTGAGCCGTCAGACCTTATTCTAATCATCCCTCTCTCTGATGTTCCGCAGGAATCCTCATCGGACCCAGGCAGAAGAGTGAGCAGAATAGCATCGGCCTCGGCTGGCTGCTGGAACTCGAACTGAATAAGACAGGAAGGGCTCAGAGAATATTCTAGAATTCGGTCCCAACAGTTTCAGTAGGACTGAGAGGTTTCTAGAGGTGGTGTCTGCTGCAGACCTGGATGGGGTGAGGGGTGGGGGCATTGAGAGCCGAGACAGGTTCCAAGAGTAAGTGGTCAGAGTCCTGGGTGGCCTGGCCCAAGTCCCCAGATCCAGTCCTGGATGCACAGATAGCCCGCAGGCTGGGCCTGTCTGACTGCAACTGCCAATTTGCATTCTTCAATCTCTTTCTCTCTCTCTTGACTTTGACTTTTCCTGTTTTTCCCTTGCTCTTTCCACTTCCTTATCCCCCCCCCCCCGCCCCCGGATCCTCAGGAGAGCAAAACATAAGCCCCTGCAAAAGCTAGGGCTTGCATTAATTTCAGTGTCTTCGTGTCTTGCAGTAAAACAGAAAATCTTGCATCCGAAGTCCTGTATGCCCTGGGCGGTTACATATCTATGTATTTCTCCCCACCCCCATCAATTTTCTTTTTCTTCAAGAAAAGACTCATTTTCTGTAATCCCCAAATATCTGTTAAGACTGGGAGTGTTAAAAGCACAGGTTTGGGAGTTGGGCAAAGAGTGTCGCCACTTTTTAGAGTGACGTTGGGGAAGTTTCTTTAAGGTCCCTTCCCAAAGCTGCTTCTCTGGCTACTGGAAATAAACAAACAAACAAACCCTTGCAAACTGGAAAACAGCATTGCCCTGCCTGCAGCCTCCCTGGTGCACCTGCCCGGTGACAGTTCCTGTAATTCAGGCTCTACTGTCATCCCCTACAGGTGGAGCAGCAGCAGTCTGCCTTGGGCTGTGTACTCTAGGAGTCTGTCAGCCGCCCTCCCCCCACTCACACTCAGCCAAGTCACTTGGGTGACCCCGGCTTTCTTTATCATTTGTGCTTAGGTGGTGATCTGGAAAACACTTCCTGGCTCTGGCCTTCCACTATCCTAACCTTTATTTCTTCTTTAAAAAGAGGGGGGTGGGGTGGGCAGGGGATGGCTTGAATTCCTGGGGATCCAGGAAGCTGGGCATGGAGGGAGGGGGGTGTTCTGCAGACTGTATCTAATATGCAAGAAGCTCTCCCCCCAACGGAGCTTTTGAGGAGGAAAACAGCCGCTCAGGCTGGGGAGGAGGGAAGACGGCAGCTCGGCTTGCTCTGGGCTGGAGCAATAGCGCAGCTGGGTAGACTCACTATCATGCTGATCACACGCTCGGATGAGCAATTATATATGTCTTTGATTAATAAAAAATGGGGCAATGAATGAATAGTTAATCAATGCGGTCTGGCGGGGAAGGCTCTTTCAGAACCTGGGCTGGGGGTGAAGTGGGAGTAATCAAAGGAGTCCTGGGGGTGAAAGGGCAAGACGCCCCCCCTCCCCCGCTCTGGGGCGCGGGATGGTTTCCGAGAGTCCCTCCGTCTTACTTCTGGGCTTCCCGATTCTGCGGTGGGGGGTTCCTGGCAGCGCTGGGAGCGGGAGTCCTCACGGAGGGTGGGGCTGGTGGGCGCGCGGGGAAGTCGGCTCCCGGCCCACCCTAGGGGTCTGCGTGCGTGCGGAGGGCTGTGTTTCCTGGACGCGCTGGGGGTCTGGTCTTCCAGGCTGGACCCGGGCTTGGGACGGTACCGGAACTAACTTGGCTGGGGCCGGGGAAGGACAAAGGGGCTGGGAGAGAGGGAAAGAGACCGTGCCCACGTGCTGGCGACCAGGGAAGGAGTGAAGGACGAGAGGGACCTCCCCCTTGGGAGGTCAAAACCCGAGGAGCCGGAGGAAGTGATGGAGGCCCGGAGGCCGGTCCCAGCCCATTCCGGGCGGGCGCGGGCGGAGGTGACAGAGGACTGGGAGGGGCGACGCGAGGCGGGAATCGGACCGGCAGCGCGGGACCAGCGGGGGAGCCAGGCGCAGCGCGGTAGGGCGCGGGGCGGCAAGCTGGCCGGGGACGGGGCGGGGGCCCCGGGACGGGTCCTGTGGGGGTGATGGGCTTTTGGGGGACAGTGGTGTGGCCTGCATGGTGACTAAAGCGCTGCGTGACCTTGGGCGAGTTCGCCAAGTCCCCGGAAGCTTTCGTTTCTTGGGCGGTAAACTAAAGCACAGGGAACTCCAACTTTTCGGGTGCTGGTGAGAGTATGGGTAGGATTGGGGAAAGTTCCCGCAGCCCCTATGCCTGGTCCACAGGCCCGTTAGTTATTGTTCTAGCGGACAGATTCAGACTTTGAACTCCCCCCCATCCCCAGCTACAGTTCCTGATTCCCTACTTGTGGGCAAGGCATTAATTAATTTTATCTGTGACTCAGGTTGTAGCTTTAGACCTGCCTTATCTCCCTCTCTGGCAGCTACTCAATGGGAAGATGTGAGATATATCAAAAGTTGTTTTTTGGGGGGAGGGGGGATGGAACTCAGGAAGGACCACCCCACCCTAAGCTAAACCCCCCATGGATGTTTACAAGTTACTCTCTAGATTAGCTACTAGTGACCATGATCATTCTGCTCCTTCCTCCGCCTGGGTTCCCCTCTTTCCCCCACGCCTCCTTTTCCAGGCAGCCTCCGGCTTATTTTACAGGCGCCAGAGACTCACCTACTGATGGTTTTTGCCCCAGTGCAAGACAGTTGGAACCAGAGCGTTCCTTTGACGGGAAGGGCTTGCCAAAGGAATTTTCCAAGTGCTCCAACGCCAGGATCCGCAGCTAGCTCCTGTGGTCAGCGGGGAGGACAGAGCAGGCCATGGCAGGCCAGGGTCTGCCCCTCCGTGTAGCCACCCTCCTGACAGGGCTGCTGGAATGCCTTGGCTTCGCGGGTGTGCTCTTTGGCTGGGCCTCCCTGGTGTTTGTCTTCAAAACGGAGCAGTACTTTAAGGAGCTGTGTGAACCACACGCTGGGCTCCTGAGCAACCTGAGCAATGCCACGGGGCAAGCAGGTAAGGGCAATGTGGTTCCTCCTCCTCCTCTTCTTCTTCTTTTGGTACGAGGAATTGAACCCAGGGGTGTTCTACCTCGCACCCCCCACCCCCAGTTCTTGAAAACAGGGCCTCCCTAAGTTGCTGAGGGTCTCACTAAGTTGCTAAGGCTGGCCTCGAACCTTCGATCCTCCTGTCTCAGTCTCCTGAGTACTGGGATTACAGGCAGGTACCTCCATGCCTGCTAGCCAGGGCTTTTCCAAGGAAGTCGAGCCTGGTCCGCAGGGGGTAGGAAGGAGTCAGAGGACTTCATATGGGGCCAGCCGTTCCATGGTGAAGGGGTGTCATCAGGTCCCCCTCCTCTGCCTAGGAGGCATAGGGGAGGGAAGTCCCAGTTCCCCAGAGGTCACTAGGGGTAGCCGTGTTTTAACTCAGTCTGAGGGAGGGCTTTCCACCAGGCCAGCTATCCAAGGTGGAAGGGAACCAGGCTGGGTGCTCTCCTGGTGGGAGGCTGGCTTGATGGAGGCTGGCCCTCTGCATTCGGCACCTCTGAGAACCGGTCCCTCCTCCAGACTGCAAAGCCCAGGATGAGAAGTTCTCGCTCATCTTCACCCTGGCGTCCTTCATGAACAACTTCATGACCTTCCCCACCGGTTACATCTTTGACCGGTTCAAGACCACCGTGGCCCGCCTCATAGCCATGTAAGTCCAAAGGCCGGGCGGGGCAGAGGTAGTGAGAGGCATTGTTCGGATCACCCTGCCAGGCCCTGGAGGACAGCAGCGCACAGGATGGGCGTGGACAACACCCTCTTCCCACACCCTCGCCTCCCTTTCTTCACCTCCTTCCCCTGAGTCTTCTTGCCACATGCCTTGGAGCAGGAACCCAGACCGTCTTCCTGTGAGGTCTGGCCTGCAGCCAGGGTTACGATATGCTCCTCACCACCTTCCTTTACTTGTCCACTTTTATCCCCACCTCCTGCAAGGCCTCCATCCCTCACCGGGCTTAATCTTCCACCCAAGGGCCGGCTGCTAAGGTTTTCTGCGTATCTCCAGTAGTGGGATCCCAGGTCCCCGAAGGCAGATTGGTCAAAGAGATCAGGGGAGAGATCTAGTTCCCACAGCCTGCTGCTGCGTCCTGATCTCCGAGCTCACGACTGGGTTCAGTGATAAGCAGTGGCTTGTTGGGGGCTGTTACAACCCAGAGCAGGCTCCCTGTGGAGACATGTGTGATCAGCTGTCAAAGGGAAGGCTGGGGGGCCAGCTGCCCGGGTGAGGAAGTAGCCACAGAGAAAGGTGGGGCCCTTACAAGTTAAGCCTTTGGGTGAGTAATAACTGGATCTCCATCTTTCTTAGTCTTTAGAAAGATTCGCTGTCCCTTCCTCTTCCCTGCTCCTCCTCCCTTGTCTTTTTCTTCTCCAGCTCTAGGGCACCCCTTTTATTACCTAGATCTTCAGCTAGCTGGGCATGGTGGCACATGCCTTTAATTCCAGTATTTGGGAAGCTGAGAGAGGAGGATTGCAGAATTGAGGCCAGCCGCAGCAACTTAGCAAGGCCTTATCTCGAAAAAATAAAATAAAATAAAATAAAATAAAAAGGGCTAGAGGAGGGGGGTAGCTCAGAGGTAGAATGCCCCTGAGTTCAATCCTCAGGGCAAACACACACACACACACACACACACACACACACACACACACACACACCCCTTCAACTGCTAAAGGATCCCTATACCCTTGGGATTGTGGTCTTAAAATCATTGTACTCTAGAACTTGGACTTGGACTTGAACTTAGACTTTACTTGGAGTCTAGATCAGTCTAATTTTTTCCTTTTAGAGAAAAAGTTACTGAGACCCAGATAAGGGCAGTACCATGCCCAAAGTCACACAGCAAGGAGGAATTATAACTCTAGGTGCTGGTTTGCAAACCAGGCAGTAACCCCCTTTTCCAAGGGTTTGGCCCTTGGGACTTCTAGGTGGGAGAACCTCAGCCCTGACTATTCTGCTCCTGGCTAAGTCCTGAGCCCATCCAGTCCCAGCTGAGCTCACTATCCAAGGATTCCCGGTCTAGCCTCAGAGTCAAGGATGAGCAAGGGCCCCATGTGAGAGGTCGGGACCCCATCTCCATCTCTTCAGGACTTCTCACACCTGTACTAAGCTCTTCCTGAAGCATCAGTGCTTACAGAATTCCCAGGCTGAGGGTGCATGGAGCCCCAGACTTGGAGGTTAGCTGAGCAGAATCCTGCTTCTCCTTTCTTGACAGTGTTCTCTTCTGTATTCCAGATTTTTGTATACCTGCGCCACCCTCATGATAGCCTTCACCTCTGCAGGTGAGTGCTGGCTAGCGAGTGGGGGGG
>PVLC010045155.1:0-11899 GCA_004027655.1 Graphiurus murinus | reverse complement strand
TTATTGTTTTTCTTTCTGGTACCAGGAGGGGCATTTTACCTCCAAAGTAAACACCCAGTCCTTTTCATTTTTCTTTTTCTTTTTTTTTTTTTTTTTTTTTTTGCTGTACTGGGGATGGAACCCAGGGGCATTCTACCTCCGAGCTATACGCCCAGCCCTATTTTTTATTCTTTATTTTGAAACAGGGTCTCACTAAGTTGCGGAGTGCCTCACTAAGTAGCTGAGGCTAGCCACGAACCCGGATCCTCCAGTCTCAGCCTCCCAAATGCTGGGATTACAAGCGTGTGCCACCACACCCGGCTTTCATTTTTCATTTTGAAACAAGGTCTCAATAGGTTGCTGAGGGTCTCCCTAAGGTGCCAAGACTGGCCTCGACCGTGTGATCTTCTTGTCCCAACTTCCCAAGTACAGGGATTACAGACTTGCGCCACCAACAAGGGCCAGCTTTGAATCCAAATCTCTTGACTCTCGAAGACTCCCCACTACCAGGAATGACCTCTGCTCCCCGAGTCCCCGCTCCCCGTTTTCAGCCCAGGACTACTGGGGTGAAGGGCTCCCTGTCTGCAGGTCTAGGGGAGGTGGGCAGCCGTGGAGAGAAGGGGCTCAGGATATCCCCACTCACAGGCCGGAGGGACCCCGAGCCCAGGCTGGGGCGCAGCAGCTCGGGGAGGAAGCAAGGCGCGCATGTGTGGAAGCTGCAGGAGGAGTTAAATTCCAGACGCACGGCGGCGGTGACAGCAGCAACAGTTTGAAGATGTCCTAATTGTGTCCCGGGGCACAGTGAGGCAGAGACGCGCTCGCTCGGCTCTGCCACGGGTGACAGCCAGCCCGGGAACGTCGGGGGAGGATTTTCTCCGTCAAACCCTGGAGCTGTGGTTACTACGGTGACTGCAGCCTTTGTCTGCAGGTTGTAAATTGTAATTGAAATGAGTTTTCAAGGTTGAAATAATCAGAGTCCTCCTTGTCTCCCCTCCCCTGCACCTCCCCACCACGCGCCCGCCCAGGCGCCATCCGCCTGTGTACAAACGCGGACGCAGTCCTGAAGCGGCGCCCTGGTGTCAGGACACACACACACACACGCACACACACACACACGCACACGTAGGTATTTTCATTTCCACATGTGTGCAGCAGCAAAGGCGCTTACAGAAGTCTGTACACGCAAACACGCCCAGGCACAGCGTCCATGTACACACATGCGAATGTCTATACGACCCAGTGCAAAGGGGATCATCCGGCGTCACCCACTGCCTTGGTCTGGGCCACCCGCAAGCAGGTCCTGGCAAAGACGGCAAGGCAGGCGTCGTCTTGGGAAGGGAGGCCAGGACGCACCAGCGGGAGCACGGGAAGGAAGACGTGGGAAGGGAACGCAGCTAAAACCGGGTTGGGGGGTCGGTCCTGCTGGGGGCCTCCAGAACACTGCGCCGAGGGCCTCGGGGTCACCCCCTCCAGGGGGCTCATCAGTCTCAGGTTGAGGGCTGTCTCCGGGGACACTGAGTCCACTGGCACCCATGGGGTGGGGAGCACCAGGGAGCGGGGTGGGATGGGGAGTGCCAATGCCGGGGTGGGATGGGGAGCACCAGGACCGGGGTGGGAGCACCCAGGGCATCTTCGTGAACGCCTGCAGGTGCACGCTCCTGCACTTCTACCCGTGTAAACTTGCCTTTCAGTGCAAATCCACAAGCCACGCACGTTTTTGTCCCTTGAGCACACTTCCAGGGAGTAGGGCAAGAGGGTCCCGGGCGGCCAGGGAGAGCGGTCTGGCGTACCAGAGGGGGCAAATACATCGGGCCCTGGCGCCTCGCGGGCTGGGGGCAGCTACGCAACCTCCCTGGGCAGGAAGTAAGGGTGCTATCTCTGGAGCCCGCTGGCTCCCGCAACCCCCAGAGCTGCTGACACGAGACAGGCCAGGGGCGCCTCTGCGGGCGGGAGGACAGGCACCCCAGGTCAGCTGAGCAGGCGGCACGTACAGAGGAGGCGAGAAAGCCTGCCTCCGGGCAGTCAGCGTCAGCTCTGTCCCCCCAAACTCAGCCCCCGCTCCCTGCCAGCTCCGTCCCGTGCCAGGGATGCTGTGCCCAAGTGTTTTGGGGGGATAGCTGGAGCAGACAGAATCACCACCTCAGGGATGTGGGAACCGAAACTCAGGGAGGTGAGACCCCATGCCCAGCGGGGGCGGCCCTGGACTCCCTCTCAAGTGCTCCGTGGACACAGCCTGGCTCCTCGACCTTCAGCTAGCCACTCGCTCTTGCAGACCCCCGTGGACGTGACCCCGGCAGCTTCCAGTGGAAACAATGGCCGCAGTGGCGGGGCGGCGATCTGGCGGTCGGTAACGGTCACTTCCGGATGGCTGTCCCAGTGAGGTGCAAGGATTCGGGATCCTCGCGGAACGCCTGGGTCCCTGAGAGTCTGACCTCAAGCGGACGTCCCTAGATGTCCACAGATCCCAACGTGCGGGGTCTGATGGGCCAGCTGGGGCCTCTCCTCGCCCCACCACCGCCCCTCGGCACCTCTGGGCTTCCACAACGTGCCTGCAAGCAAGGAGGGCAGAGGAACTGCAGCGGAGGCCACAGCTGGCGCCTCCACAGGCCAGCCCGCAGGAGGCGGCCACAGGCAAACCGAGAGCTGTCTGCGGTCCTGCAAATGTCCCCTCCCCGGGACTCCGCCAGCGGCTAGTTCTCCCTGAGCTGGGTGCGTCCCATCAACGTGGAAATGCACCGTGAATCTGCCTTTCTTCTTCTCCTTCTCCTTCTCCTTCTTCCTTTTGGTACTGGGGATTGAACCCAGGGGCATTCAACTTCTGAACGACACCCCCAGCCCTATTTATTTATTTACTTACTTATTTTTTGCAGTACAGGGGATCAAACCCAGGGGCATTCGACTTCTAAGCTACACCCCCAGCCCTATCTATCTATCTATCTATCTATCTATCTATCTATCTATTTTTGCAGTACTAGGGATGAAACCCAGGGGCATTCTACCTCCGAGCTACACCCCCAGCCCTATTTTTTATTCTTTATTTTGAAACAGGGTCTCACTAAGTTGCAGAGGGCCTCACTAAGTAGCTGAGGCTCCTGAGATCCTCTGTCTCATCCTCCCAAGTCGTGGGATTACAAGCGTGAGCCACCACGCCCAGCTTATTTATTTTTATTTTGAAACAGGGCCTCGCTAAATTGCCGAGACTGTCCTTGAATCTGCAATCCTCCTGTCTCAGCCTCCCAAGTCCTGGGGTCACAGGCGTGTAGCTCATTCTTTGGCAATCTTCAGGTCTTTGCTCAAGTGTCGGCTTCTCAGGGAGACCTGACTTAAAAGTATGAGGTGCTTGGCCTCCCTGCACCCCAAGTTTCCCTCCCAGAGGCCCCCTGAATAGACCTGCCCTGGAGAGGCCACACCGCCTGGAGCTGCCCCCTCTGCAAAGCAAAGGGAGCTGGAGGGACCGGAGGCAGGACATCTCTGGGGTCTGATGGCCCGGGTTCAAACCCCAGCTCTGCTTCCTACTACCTTGAGCAAGTCCTTAACCTCTGTGCCTCAGTTTCCTCATCTGTACAATGGGTTACCGCAAAGACAAAATGCAAAACCCCAGGCCAGGGCTTGACAATTAATAAACGCTTCATAAATATTAGCTGTGACCTTCCTCCCGTTTTTATTACTGTCGACATTATTGCCGTTAGCGCGGGCCGGGTGACTGGCACCCACGGCCACGTCCCCAGCCATCCTGGGCTGCCCACCCTCCCCGAGCTCCCCACCCCGGGGAGCAGCAGGCAGTAGATTTTTTCCCTGTCTCCTCATAAACCCAGCCTTCCTCCGCTCAGCCATCACCTGGCTGGCAGCGCTGTCAAAAAGACGGATGCCACATCTGCCTTGTTTATGACTTTAATTCCCAAAGCCCGCTCTGCAGGCTCACGGGGAGGGTGGGGGAGGAGGAGGGAGACGGTGCTCCCTCCCCGGGCTCCACAGCTGCAGGGGTGCCGCTCACGGCGACCCCGGTGACCCCCGTCTCCGCAGGTGCGGGTGGTCCAGAGGCCTCAGCAAGGCTTCCTGCAGATCAGTACCCACCCATCCTTGGGAAGCCACCGGGGGCCCGGGGGGCGGGGCAGGGGTGACAGGATTCCCCTTCCAGATGAGGCAACCCAGGTCCCCGGCCCAAGGTCGCATATCAGGAGTCACAGCCAGTGACGGTGTGTCACACTGCCCCCTGCCCAATCTGCACCAGCTGGTCACCAGCCGGGCCACCCATGGCTCCTCTTCTCCTGGCTTGTCCCCGCCGCTGCAGGGACACCTAGGTACCCAGGACCCGGTGTCCTCCGGGGGGCGGCCGAACTGCTCACTGATGGTAATCACAACTGAGCTCCTCACACCCCTCGTTCCTCTCTGTCCCCAAATCCCCCAGGGGACAGGCTCCGGGAGCTCACGGCAGTGACCTGCCGAATGCCAGGGCTGTCCTGCCTGCCCCCCTCTTTCCTGGGGTCCCGTCCCCAGCAAGCTGCCTCCGCTCCAACCTGGACTCCAGGGAAGCCAGCTGAGGCCGGCTCCGAGAGACCACAGCATCCTGCCTCGCGCTGAGACCGCAGGAGGACGCGGGCGGCCCTCTCGGAAGGTCACCGGACTCCTCCACCGACAGGGGTGGGACGGAGCGGATTTGGCAAAGCAAAAGATACACACACAGCTGGGTGTGGTGGAGCCCGCCTGTGATGCCAGTACTTGGGAGGCTGAGGCAGGAAGGTCACAGGTGCGAGGCCAGCCCGGGCAACTTAGTGAGACCCTGTTTCAAAATAAAAAGAGCCTGGGGTGTAGCTCGGAGGTAGAATGCCCCTGAGTTCCATCCCCAGTGCCAAAAAAGAAAAAAGAAAAAAAATAGCGGGGCGTAGTGGTGCATACCTGTAATCCCAGTACTTGGGAGGCTGAGACAGGAGGATCGCAGGTTCGAGGACCATCTCAGCAAGCAGTGAGACGCTCATCAACCTAGCGAGACCTTGTTTCCAAATAAGAAATAAAATTGGGCTGGGGGTGTAACTTGAAGGTAGAATGACTCTGAGTTCAATCCCCAGTACAAAAAAAAAAAAAAAAGGAAAAATAAATAAATGCCAACACAGGAGTGGCAGGTGCCCCCTGGGAGATCTTGGGCAGGGCAGGGGGCCCCTGGGGCTGTGGAATTTATCAGTGTGGAGGGGAGGAGACCCCTGCAACGGTCTACACCACCCTCCCTGCCCCGGGATGGCACAGTACACAGGCCGCCTCGGTACAGCATGCTTGGGCCATTTGATCACCCAGCTGCCTGTCTGGATCCCACTTCTCAGCTTCCTCTCCACCAGCAAGGACGACCCTTCCCCCGCACCCATCAACCTCCTCACCGCCCGCCCACCGAGCTGGGCAGTGAGTTCCCGCTCTAGGACCAGCAGCATCTGAGACTCAGAGACGTTAACAGCTTGTCCAAGGTCACACAGCAGGGAGGAGGCGGAGCTGGGTCAGATCAGCACCAGGTCCTTCCTGTTCCTCCCCCCAGATGCCCCGTCCAATACTGGGGTGTCTGCTGGCCCCCATCTCCCAGCTCACCCACACCCAGCCCCACAGCCCCTGCCCTCGCCTGCCTGGAGACCCACAAGCTCGCTGCGTCTGATTTGGGGCTGCAGGAGGGCCCGGTCCAGCCTCTGCAGCAGGAAGGATTCTGGTTAGCTCTAAGGTGCGGCCCCTCCACTCCTGCCCGGGTCCATTCACATCTCCCTGCCCGCCGTCCTCTCTCCTACCACTCATCTCAAAGTCCAAATTTTGCTACACGGTAGAACCCCCCAGGGCACTTTCTTAAAGTCCTGGAGTTCAGATGTACCTAGTACAAATTAAATCAGAATGTCCAGGGAGTGGGAGTTGGGTATTTTTAAAAGCTGGAGTCAGGTATGGTGGCACATGCCTGTAATCCCAGAATTTGGGAGGCTGAGACAGGAGGATGGTAGGTTCGAGGCCAGCCTCAGCAACTCAGCAAAACTGTTCCAAAATAAAAAGGGCTGAGCCCGGCGTGGTGGCGCACCCTTGTAATCCCAGTACTCGGGAGGCTGAGACCGGAGGATCACAGGTGCACAGCCAGCCTCAGCTACTTAGGCTCTGCCACTTAGTGAGACCCTGTTTCAAAATAAAGAATAAAAAAATAGGGCTGGGGGTGTAGCTTGGAGGTAGAATGCCCCTGAGTTCAATCCCCAGTACCACAAAAATAGATAAATAAGTAGAATAAAAAGGGCTGGAAGTGTAGCTCAGAGGTAGAACACCCCTGGGTTCAATCCCCAGTACCAAAAAAAAAAAGATTCCCCAGCTGATTCCATGTGCGCATAAAGCGTGGGGATCAGCCCCAGCCCTAAATATTCATTAAAATCTAGAGAAGCCAGGTGCAGTGGTGCAGGTATCCTGTCACACAAGAAAAATAAAAAGGCTGGAGGTGCAGCTCAGAGGTAAAATACCCCTGGGTTCAAGTCCCAGTACAAAAAAAAAGAAAAGAAAAAAAATCACCCAGGGAGCATTAAAACCAGGCCCCGCCCCCAGGCCCTCTCTGGCATTTCGAATGCACCACCAAGCTCCAGCTGGAGGGCCTCCACCAGCGCTCCAGCTTCCCTCCGGAGACACCCCTGGCTGGCTCGCCAGCAGCCCCGTTTCTCAGCTGAGCAAGCAGAGGCCGTGGAGGCCCCAGGGTGAGCCATGCGCTGCACAAGGGTGCTCTGCAGAAGCCCGCTCTGGTCTCCCCCTGCCTAGCAGTCAGACCCCACGACGGCCCTTAGGGCTGCGGCAGAGGGCCTCGAACCCAACCCGAGACCCGGAGTTTGGACCTGGCCCACGGGCTGGCCACCGCCTTCTCTCTCCTGCCCCTCCCAGAAAAAACCAGGTGAGTTACGGAAGCCCGACCCCGGCGGGCAGCCTAGACCCTGGGGTGGGGCTCCGCGTGTCCCTCCTGCCCCCACTGCCAGCCCAACCCGTCCCCTCTCCACCCCACACCAGCTCTGATCACCTCCGATCAGGGGCCCCGCCAGTTTTTCACCCCTGTGGGGGCACTTCTGAAAGCAAAAGGGGGCATTTGCAATAACCACAGCAGGAGACGGGTGACCAGGAGACAGGACCACCCCGCCCGTGAGGGCTCGGCCCCCAGCCCAGGCATATGGTGCTTCCTCCACCCTGTAGTGATGGCTGGCCTTCGCTGTGCAGCCTCGGGCAACTTGCTTGGCCTCTCTGACCCCCCATATCCTTATCTATAATATCAGCACTGTAAGGGCTCCTAGAGTTACAGTGAGAGTCGCATGAGACAGTGTCTTCAAGGGGTCTGGAATACAGTAGGTGCATAATAAACAGTGGCGTTTGGGGTCATTCGTTCACCCGGGACCACACACACACACACACACACACACGTCCCCTTGCTCAAGCATGCCAACTCATGCACATACGCAGTCACACACACGTGTGCATACACTGCCACCCGGCACACACACACCCATCACACCCATGCTCACTCTGCAGACGAGCCATGGCGGGTCTGGCTGTGCACTTGCTGGGTCCCCAGGGGACACCCAGGTCTGAGGGGGTGGCCACCGGAGGGCAGCACAGCCCCCCCCACCTGAGGCCCCCCAGCCTCACAGCCCCCTCCTCCCGGGGCCTGGTGGACCCCATGCACCAAAGACTCTGTGCCGCTGCCCCAGGCCGGCGGGGCCTCTGCTCAAGCTGCGGCAGCCTGGCGGGATCCGGATGCAGCTCTTTTGTTTGGGTGCCACCCCCTCCCCGTGTCGCCAGGGTCCCCTCTGCAGAGCCCCCCGGCCCCGGAGCCCACAGGACCACGCCTGCTACCTACAGGGCCTCGAGCTCAGACAGGGTTCAAATCCTGCTCCCCCGCCTCCCGGCTGTGGGACCTCGAGTCCCTTCTTACCTCCTGTGGACCTCCGTTGTCCACCTGCAAAAGGGACCCATCGCTGTCCCCCTCATGGGACTCTTCTTTCTCTGCAGGCCTCGACGTCCCCCTTGCAGGAGGGCTCCGCCAGCCACTCTCCCCTCCCCCACGGCGCTCCCCCTTCTTTTTCCTTTCTGTTCTATTTCTCCTGCACATTTCCCTTCTGACATCGACTATAATTTATTTATCTTGTTTATCATCTGCCTCTCCATTAGAACACAAACTCCAAGAGAATCCTGACTCTCTCCTTCACTCCTACATCCGGCATGCTTAGACCAGGGCCAGGTGGTCCTGAGGGACTCCTTGGTGTTTGTTGAATGACTGCGGGAACCCCGAGGAGTTACACTGGCTTCTGCAAAGAGTCAGACTGCTGCGTGTCAGGACTGCACCCGGGACAGGTGGGGTCAGTGGAGTCCTGTGGGCCAGCCCGGGGGAGGTGCAGATGAACCTAAGCAGAGGCGGCTGGCGCCTCCGTTGTTTCCCAAGAGAGCACAGTGGTTTCTAGACCCTATGCCCTGCTGCCCTCCAGGACCCTCTGCCTCGAACCCTAAACTGGTTGTGACCCCGCCCCTCAGGCCCCGCCCCCGGGCTACTCACTCCGCCCCCAAGCGCCATCCACCTCCTGTCCAGGAGACCCTGCCCAGAGCCCCCCCTCTCTTCCCCTCTCTGCTCTCTTCCAAGCTGTTGCCCTAGAATTACAGGGGTCCAGGGCCCATGCCCTGGCCCCGCCCCTTGGGCCCCGCCCCCATAGACTCCGCCCACTGGCCCCGCCCCCGTGGTCGCGGCCCCGCCCCGCGCATGCTCACTGGTGCACTTCTTGAGGTGGCTGCCCTTCTTGAGCGCATGGCGGCTCAGCTTGCAGTGGAAGTTGTCCTCCCAGAACTCGGCAAACCAGATGTTGCGCCGGTTGTTGTCCAGCGTGCGGCTGGAGAAGTAGCGGTCGAAGCCTGGTGGGGACCCGGGGTGTCAGGGCGTCGCACCCGCCCTCCCCACGCCGCCCGCCCCGCTCTGCCCAGGCCAAGGGGAGAAAAGCGCATCCTCGGATCCCGGGCCCAGCTGGCAGACAACACGGGGCGCCCTTCACTTCCCTCACATCCTCGGGGGAGCACGTGTAGTCCTTTCCTGGAAGGGGAGCACGGGGGCGAGGGAGGGTGTTTCCGCCCTTAAGCCCCAGGCCTCGTGGAGGAGGAGCCGCCTGGGGTCTCGGGATGAGGACCTGGCGGCTGTGGGGTGGCCCCGCCTCGGAGCCCCTGGGGAGCAGACCCGGACCTGGACCTCCTGGTTCAGGGCCAGTGTGGCCAGCACTGACAGACAGCTGCCACGCTTGGTCTGCTAGACCCTCAGCTCTGCTCTGCCCCTGCAGGCTGCTGCAGCATTGCTGGCACTGGGGGACGCCGGGCTTGGCCACTCGGGCTCTGCCTCTGCGGGGTGGGTAAGCCTTCCTTGCAGGGGCTGCCCTGTGCATTGTAAGACGTTAAGGGACACCCTGGTCCCTCCCCACTAGACACTGGCAGCATTGCCCCTAGCTTCTTTGAGCTGGGCATGGTGGTGCACGCTTGTAATCTCAGTACTTGGGAGGCTGAGATAGGAGGATTGCAGGTTCAAGGCCAGCCTCAGCTACTTAGGCCCTCCGCAAATTAGTGAGACCCTGTTTCAAAATAAAGAATTAAAAAAAAAAAATAGGACTGAGGGTGTAGCTTGGAGGTAGAATGCCCCTGGGTTCAATCCCCAGTACTGCAAAAAAAATAAAAATAAAAGCTTCTCTGCTGTTCCAGAGGGGACAGGTACTGAACCGATAAGTCGTGGGTCCAAACCCCACCTCTGCCCCTCACTGCACGGGGTGTCTCTGGGTCTGAGAGTCCGTGTGTCCCTTCTGTGGGTGGGGGTGCACCTCGGGCCTGCTGGGAAGACCCCAAGAGGTGGTGAAAGGCGTCCGTAAGGCACCCATGAGCCAAGCTGTTATCCCTGCAGCTTGGGGTGGAGGAAGGCCGGGTGGAAACTTCCACTGTGCCTCGGGGTGACGGGAGGACACTGCCGGGTGACCTTCAGCGCGTCCCCTGCTCAGGCCTCAGTCTCTTGGAGGGCTCGTCAGAGAGGCAGATGCCGGCTCCATCAATGCGGGCCTCCGTTAACCAGAGACGGCAGGCAGGAGCGGCCCGGGAGCCAGCCTCCCCCGCCGTGAGCCTGAGAGGCCCCGGCCAAATCAGGCCATTAGCGGGGACTTCACGCCTGGCGCCCCACACGGCTGCGGCCAGCGGTGTGTCCCTACCCAAGGTGACTGTGGGTCCCGCCCCAGAGGCAGGGTGCAGGGCAGGCTGGCTCCCATGCTATCCCAGGGGCGCCCTCTGTCACAGCCCGCTGACAGCGCTGCAGCAGAGGACTCCCGCCCCCTGGGTCCCAGATGGGAGAAGGGGCGGATTGCACAGGGCGGGGGAGGAGAACCCAGGGTGGATCAGCCTCCTGCGTGGACCACCTCCCACGGCCACCAGTGTGTGAGAAGGGGGAGGGCCCTGAATCTGCGCCCCAATTCTGCTGCGTTGAGCATGGTGGGGAAGGCCTTCCGCCCACAACCTGTGGCACAGAGGCTGCGGGCCCAGGCAGAGGACGGGCAAGACCTGGGATGTCGGGAGCAGGGGAGGAGGGACGCAGAGGAGGAGGGGCACGGAGGCGCTGTGATGGCGCCGCACCTACCTCGCACGGACATCCTCTTGGGGAGGATGGTGACGGCGCCCTCGGCCACCTCCTCCAGGTGCAGCACGGGCGCGCTCTTGGAGCCCCAGCTGTCGGAGCCCATCCAGAAGAAGTGGCCTGTCTGGTTGGCCCTGCGCGCCGCCTCCAGCACCCGCCTGTGGGGACACACGCCTAAGTGGACCCACGGCCGACACCGAGCTCCCTGGCCCGAGCCTGGCCCCTCACCCCGTGCCACACCTGTCTCCCCAGCCCCGCACCTGCCCAGGTCCCAGACTGCATGCTGGCCCGACCCCACACCCACACCTCGACACCTCCTCACGCTGACCCCCAAAGACGTGTGACCCCAGTCTTCACTGTCACCACTGTGCATGGTGCCCCGCAGCAGTGCCCTCTCCACCCACCCCTGCTGCGCCAAAGCCCGGTCCTTCCGAGAGCTGCCCACTGCGCCCTGCCCAGGTTGGACGGGGCACAGGGCCAGCAGGGCTCACCCCAACCCCTCCCCTGTCCATCTTTTGGGGGGAATCCTGGGGATTGAACTCAGGGGCGTTCTACCTCCAAGCTACATCCTAGGCCATTTTTATTTAGTTAGTTATTGTGTGTGTGTGTGTATGTGTGTGTGTGTGTGTGAGAGAGAGAGAGAGAGAGAGAGAGAGATACTGGGGATGGATCCCAGGAACATTCTACCTCCTAGCTACACCCCGAGCCCTGTTTTTTATTCTTTATTTTGAAACAGGGTCTCACTAAGTTGGGGAGTGCCTCACTAAGTAGCTGCTGAGGCTGGCCGCGAACCCGGATCCTCTGGTCTCAGCCTCCCAAGTACTGGGATGACAAGTGTGCGCCACCAGGCCCGGCTTTTTTTTTTTTTTTTGAAACAGTCTCACTAAACTGCTGAGGCTGGCCTCCAACCTGTGATCCTCCTGTCTCAGCCTCCTAAATACTGGGATTATAGGTGCGCATCACCACACCCAGCCCCAGGCCTCCTTGACGGGGACTGAGAGCGCGGCTAGGGGCCGAGTAGCCCCAGAATGTTCTGTCTGGGCCTCCTGGGTGCATGGAGTAAGTGGCCCCTCAGAGATACCTTCTGAGGGAAAAACATGGAAGAACGGGCCAATTCCCTTAGCCTGGCTTCCCCAGGGTGGGGCACTGACTGCCCTGCCCTCCCCACCCCTGAGGACCGGGGTGCAGGTGACAGCAGGCCTGTGCAGGGGTGGCCAGCGGGGCAGGAGGACCTGGGGCTCAGGCCCACGGCTGCTCCTGAGCTGGCCTGAGGCTCTTCCTCATCCTCCTGCCCCCCCC
>PVLC010045154.1:0-11900 GCA_004027655.1 Graphiurus murinus | reverse complement strand
TTTTTTTTTGGCGGTACTGGGGATTGAACTCAGGGGCATTCTACCTCCGAGCTACACCCTCAGTCCTATTTTTTATTCTTTATTTTGAAACAGGTCTCATTAAGTTGCAGAGGGCCTCACTAAGTAGTTGAGGCTGGCCAGCAACCTGTGGTCCTCCTGTCTCGGCCTCCCAAGTACTGGGATTACAAATGTGCACCACCACTCCTGGCTTATTTAGTTTTTATTTTGTTTTTTGGGGTTTTTTTTTGGGGGGGTTGGCACTGGAGATTGAACCCAGGGGCATTTTACCTCCGAACTACACTCCCAACCCTATTCTTTATTCTTTATTTTGAAACAGGGTCTCACTAAGTGTCAGAGAGCCTCACTAAGTTACTGAGGCTGGCCGCGAACCTGTGAACCTCCTGTCTCAGTCTCCCAGGTACTGGAATTACAAGCACACGCCACCATGCTTATAATTTAAATTTTTATTTTTTGTGGTACTTTGTTTTGAACCCAGGGGCATTCTACCTCCGAGCTACACCCCTAGCCTTATTTTAGTTTTTATTTTGAAACAGGGTCTCTCTAGGTTGATGAGAGTCTCACTACTTGCTGAGGCTGGCCTCGAACTGCCAACCTTTCCATCTCAGCCTCCCAAATCCTGGGATCACAGGCACAGGCCACCACCCCTGGCTTTAAACCTTTTTTTGTGTGTGTGTGTGTGTGGTACTAGGGATGGAACCCAGGGGCATTCTACCTCTGAGCTACATCCCCAGCCCTATTTTGTATTCTTTATTTCGAAATAGGGTCTCACTAAGTTTCGGAGAGCCTCACTAACTAGCTGAGGCTGGTCACAAACCCGGATCCTCCGATTTCAGCCTCCCAAGTACTGAGATTACAAGCGTTTGCCACCATGTGGGGCTACAAACCTTTCTGAGCTCCATCTGGCCCCTCTACCTTCATTATGATCAAGTCCCTGCGTCCAGCCCACACTTAGGAGCAGAACGTCTGGGAAACGGAAGGGCAGCCTACCCTTCCCCAGCTCCTGCACTGAGTTAGGGAGTGCCCTCAGGCATTTTACCCACACAAATACAGAGAATAGTATTCTCACCATAGGAGCCAGTTTCTAACTTTTTTTTTTTTTTTTTTTTTTTTTGTGGTACTGGGGATTGAACCCAGGGGCATTCTACCTCTGAGCTACACCCCTAGCCCTATTTTTTATTCTTTATTTTAAAACCAGTCTTACTAAGTTGCCAAGGGCCTCACTAAGTAGCTGAGGCTGGCCTCCAATCCAGATCCTCCTGTCTCAGCCTTTCAAATACTGGGATTACAAGCATTTGCCACCACGCCCGGCTCTAACTTCTAATAAATATACAGATGCTGGCTTTGCCAATCAGAGCCCATTCTTGACATCCAGTGTGCACATCTGCCTGGCCTGGCGGAGAAGGAGCTAAGATAGCAGAGGAGTTGGCAGGGGCATCAAAGGATCCTGACAGGTGAGGAGGACGGCGGCTGCTCACCCTGAAAGCACAGCCCGGAGCCAGCCAGGCTTGTGCCATGCTGCCGCCCCGAGGCTGCTCATGTACCTGCAGACTCTGCGGTGCCTTCCTCCAAGACCTTCTGTAAACCCTACCAGCTTGAGGAGAACCTTCCCTCACTTATGGCGATTAAGTGCAAGAACAAGTAAAGAAATTAATTATGGTGATGAGTGAAAGAACAAGTAAAAGAAAGAATAAGGAAGAAAATGGGAGGACTTCCCTAGGCTTTTTTTTTTTTTTTTTTTTGGTGGTACTGGGGATGGAACCCAGGGGTATTCTACCTCTGAGCTACCCACCCAGCCCTATTTTTTATTCTTTTGTTTTGAAACAGTGTCTCACTAAGTTGCAGAGGGCCTCACTAAGTAGCTGAGGCTGGCCGCGAACCGGGATCATCCGGTTTCAGCCCCCCAAGTACTGGGATTACAAGTGTGCGCCACCACACCTGGCTACTTTCCCTAGTTTTCTAATTTACATGAGTCTCGAAAACTCCAGGCAAGTGGAATATCTGTGTGGAAGCCCACGGCCCAGCAGCTCAAAGCCGAGAAGGAATTTTGTTGACTTGATAATAAAGCCGGCTGGCATTTCTGCTTCATGGGGCAGGACTGGGGGGGTGGGGGGGTTGCATCAGCGCTCGGTGATAACTGAAAGAAGGGGGCATCCTAAAGTAAAGAGCGCAGAAATAATCCTTATGTTTAAAGACAGAGCCGGAACAGTGGCCCACACTTGTAATCTCAGTACTTGAGAGGCTGAGACAGGAGGGTTGCAGGTTCAAGGTCAGCCTCAGCAACTTAGTGAGACCCTGTTTCAAAATAAAAAGGGCTAGCTGGGTGTGGTGGTACACATTTGTAATCCTGATGTAGGATAGAAGAAATAATTAGGCAGGAAGGAGACAAATGGGAAAGAAAAATACAGATATCACTTTAATGTAAACACCTGGAACTAAAGCGCGACAGCCTCCATTCCACCTTTGGAAGTTCCTTAGGCCCTGCCCCTCACCTAAGAGCCAGGACAAAGGACACTGGAAATTTACAGCCAAGGGCAGACCCATCTTGAAACCTGAGAAAGAGGAAGGACTCAATTTGGACCACCTACTCAATTTGCGCCCACCAATTCCTGAAGAAGGAGGAGGTCCAGACTCTTCTGTGCCCACCCCTCTTAAAAGCCTATAAAGGAAAGGAGTAAACCACGCCTCGCTCTCTTGGGACCTGGGAAGCGCATCAGGACAGGAAGATGCCCGCTCACCTGTTTTTCTCCCCCTTTCCTTATTTTCCTAAATAAATTCCTACTTTTTGTTCCTAAATGGCACGTGTTAAAATTCTTTTTATCACGGATGCCAAGGACCCACGTGTGGGACCGGGTTATCCCACAAAATCCCAGTACTTGGAAGGCTGAGACAGGAGGATCACAGGTTCACGGCCAGCCTCAGCTACTGAGTGAGGCCCTCCACAACTTAGTGAGACCTTGTTTCAAAATAAAGGAGCCGGGCATGGTGGCGCACGCTTGTAATCCCAGCATTCGGGAGGCTGAGAGCGGAGGATCCAGGTTCGCAGCCAGCCTCAGCTACCTAGTGAGGCACTCTGCAACTTAGTGAGACCCGGTTTCAAAATAAAGAATAAAAATAGGGCTGGGGGTATAGCTCGGAGGTAGAATGCCCCTGAGTTCAATCCCCAGTACCACCAAAAAATACAAAACAAGCAAACAAAAAAACCCAAAATAAGGAATAAAAAAAAATGGGGCTGGGGGTATAGCTCAGAAGTAGAATGCCCCTGGTTTCAATCCCCAGTATCACAAAAAAATAATAATAATAGTAATAATAATAATAATAAATAAAATTAAAAATAAATAAAAAGGGCTGGGGCTGTGGCTTGGCTTGGAGGTAGAGTGTCCCAGGGTCAATCCCCAGTACCAAGAAAAAAAAATTTTATTTATTTATTTATTTATTTATTTATTTATTTATTTTTTTTTTTTTTTTTGCGGTATTAGGGATTGAACACAGGGGGTGTTCTACCTCTGAGCTACACCCCCAGCCCTATTTTTTATTCTTTATTTTGAAACAGGATCTCACTAAGTTGCCAAGGGCCTGTCTCCTCCTCCCAAGTGCTGGGATTACAAGAATGTGCCACCACCCCGGCTTCTCTTTCGATAATTCTAAACAAAGCCTTTGTGGTGCCTCCTTGCCGCACACATGCTTTAAACAGGATTTTTCCCTCCTGGACTTTCAGTGTCAACGGGCAATTAAAATCCCTCCAGGCAGCTAAGACATCAGAACACAGGATGACCAATGTCAGTCCGTATTTGAGCCTGTCTCGTTCCTGCTAATGCCACAGCAGGTGTAAACGTTTCGCTCCATTCTGCCTTTCTGAAGAGTTGTGTCTGTGTTAACACATGGAAACACTAGTTCTTTGACTATAAACTACTTTGCTTTGTAATGCGTGTGTTTAAGTTTTGTGTGCGGGCGGATCATCTAGTCTACAGATTTCCTATAGCGTAATAAAGGAAGCACTGTCAAGTGTCCCCAATGAGCCAGGCACAGCGGCGCACGCCTGAATCCCAGTCCTTGGGAGGCTGAGACAGGAGGGTCAAGGACATCCTCAGCAACTCAGTGAGGATCTGTTCCAAATAAAAAAATAAAAGAGGGCTGTGGTGTAGCTCAGAGGTAGAGTACCCCCTGAGTTCAATCCCAGTGTCACAAAAACAGGTTTGCTTTGAGAAGTGTACGGTAGGCGCTAAAGCCTGCGGGCTTCACAGAGCCTCAGACCCGCCCCTCGGAACTGGGGGTCGGCTTACACAGCTTCTACCCAGGACAGGGGCATTTTTGAGGCATGATCATTTTGTACATATATAATAGCTATGGTTTGAATGTCCTCTCTGCAAAAGGCAGGTGTTGAAACTTAACCAGTCACTGTGGTGCTGCTTAGAGAGTCTTCCTTGGAGAGGCTAACAGATGGAAAGGCTCCTCCCTCGACTGGGATAGGGCCCTGGTAAAAGAGGCATCCCCAACATCATAAAAACACAAAAAACTCGATCAGACAAGTTAATGATTACAGAGCCACGTGCCTGCAATCCAAGTACTTGGGAGGCTGAGACAGGAGGATCACAGGATTGAGACCAGCCTCAGTTATATGGCAAGACTATCAACAACCCAGAGAGACTCCATTTCAAAATAAAATAAAATAAAACAAAACAAAAAGGGTGGGAGTGTAGCTCAGATATAGAATGTCCCCAGAGTTCAATCCCCAGTAACACACACACACACACACACACACACACACACACACACACACACACACTTTAAAAGAAAGAGTAAAGGAACAGAGAAGGCGGAGTCTGTTGAACAGCAGTGAGTCCACTGACAATGAAGTAGGATAGAAGAAATACCCCGGTGTGGTGGTGCACACTTATAATCCCAGTACTTGGGAGGTTGAGACCAGAGGCTCTGGATTCTCAGCTAGCCTCAGCTACTTAGTGAAGCTCTCTGCAACTTAGTGAAGTCCTGTTTCAAAAAATAAAGAATAAAAAATAGGACTGGTGGTGTAATTTGGAGGTAGAATGCCCCTGGGTTTAATCCCCAGTACCGAAAAAAAAAAGAAAGAAAGAAAATGGTAGAAAGGAGAAAGACTGGGTGTGGTGGTGCATGCTTTTAATCTCAGTACTTGGGAGGCTGAGACAGGAGGATCACAGGTTCGAAGCCAGCCTCAGCAAACTTAGTGAGGCTCTCAGAAACTTAGTGAGATCTTGTTTCAACAAAAAGAATAAAATACAGAGCTGGGGATGTAGCTTGGCGGTAGAATGTCCCTGGATTCCATCCCCAGTACTGAAAAAAAAAAAAAAAAAGAAAAAAGAAAAAAGAAAGGAGAGGAATTGGGAAGGAAAATATAGTTTTAAAATTTAGAAACTTCATAATCCTCAGCTTCACCTTACAGAGCTGCTCTTTCTTAGACAAAAGCCCTTATTGGGCCAAACTTTTAGTAATACTAGCCCATCTGGCCTATACTTTACTGAGGTCCCGGATGTGCCAGGCTTAAACTTTTTAATCATAATGGCCTAGCTTCACACCTGAAATTCCTGAGATGCTCGGCAGAACAACAAAATCCCAAGAAGGAAGTCCCACATTTATCAAGCCTCCCCCCACCCCATCTTCATGCTTCAACTTCCTGGGAGGAAAAAAATCCCCCAAGGAAGTCTCACTTTTTGTCAAACCCAGGACTCACCCATGAAATGGCCAGAACTTGAAAATTCAAAGAAAAGAGACCAATTGGCCATTCCATTACCCCATCCCTGCCAAGTGCTCCTAGCCACTCCCTCTCGGGATCCCGCATGAGAAAAGAAAAAAGGATTGCAAAGCTCCTGTTGGGGTGAATCCTCAGCTCAGGAACTCAGGATCTGCAGGGTCCTTGGCTAACTAATGTAACGGAAAAGAATTTGAGCACGCTCCAGTCAGAGACATGGACAAAGGTTTATTTGGGAAAAGGGGAAGAAATACACATTCAAGAGAGAATGTGGGCCACCTCAAGATGAGGGAGGGCATTTGGGGGAGTTCAGGGCTTTCTTTCATGAGGGGTGGGCTAGAGGAGGTGTGTGAGGGTGATCTCAGGCCCGGTAGTCCCCAAGGCTGTTTATGGTGGTCAGGTAGTCTGGTCAGCTTTAGGGTGGATGATCTCAGTCCAGTAGTCCCTGAGGCAGTTTATGGTGGGTGGTCTGGTGGTCTGGTCAACCTTAGGGTCCTCAGGCTGATTGGGGTCCTCATTAGCTGATTGACAGATAAGCTGGAGAGTGTCCTAAATTATAGGTTTTCCAAAATATCGTACTTGTCTTCCTATCAATGCACAGGGCAATTATACTTCCTTTTAGTTAATTCTAAGATTTACGGATTTCCCAGGAATTTGGGAGAGTCAGGCCTGGGAAAGAACTGGTTTGTGGAGTAGAGGCTGAAGTGCTTCAGTTCCAGGTTTTTTATATTAAAGTTATATTTTACTTCCCTTTCCTGTCCGACTCCTTTCTTTTTTTTTTTTTTTTTTTTTTGCGGTACTGGGGATTGAACTCAGGGGCATTCTACCTCCGAGCTATACCCCCAGCCCTATTTTTGATTTTTTATTTTGAAACCGAGTCTCATTAAGTTGCAGAGTGCCTCACTAGGTAGCTGAGGCTGGCTGCGAACCCGGATCCTCTGGTCTTGTTATGGGGTACGGTGAACCCCAAATCCGTAGGTCCTTGGCTTGTGGAAAAAAGAATTTTAACACGTGCCAGTCAGAAACAACATAGGCAGGTTTATTTTAAGAACTTAAAGGGAAACTGGGAGAAAGGGGAAGGAAAGGCAAGGAGCGGGAAGGGGGTAAGGCATGGAGGAGAAGGGCACGCTGCGCGCCTCCAGGGAAGAAGAGGAAGTCGGCGTCTTGACTCTGACTTTTAAGGGTTTCGCTCCTCCTCTTCCTCAGATTCAGGTGGGCGAATAGGTGGTCAGATAGGGCCCGGAATTTGCAGGTGGTGGGCAGGACTTCTGGAGATTGGGGCGTGGAACTCATGTGAGGCAGGCTTCCTAAGAAAAAACTTCCAAGGGGTGGAGTTAGCTTAACTCAAAGAACTTCCAAGGGGTGGAGTTAGCTTAACTCAAAGAACTTCCAAGGGGTGGAGTTAGCTTAACTCAAAGGACTTCCAAGGGGTGGAGTTAGCTTAACTCCCCTGATTTAAAAAAAAAAAAAAAAAAAAAACTATATTTTTTCTGCATCCTCCCATTACCATCCTACCTAAATTTCCGCTTCCTAGGCTACCTCATCAGTCTCAGCCTCCCGAATGCTGGGATTACAAGTGTGCGCCACCACGCGCGGCTCTGTCCGACTCCTTTCTACCGACTTATTTCTTCTATCCTACATCCATCCCAGGGCCACTCGTGCTCTCGAGGGTGCCCGCATTCTCTCTTGAACGTGTATCCTCACTTTCCCTAAATAAAACCTCTGGCTTGGTCTCTAACTGGCGCGTGCTGAAATTCTTTTTGCCACAGAAGCCAAGGTCCTGAGGTGAGTTCCCGTGAATCCCTCAGTACTCTTTTTTTGTTTTTGTTTTTTTTTCCCCTTTTTTCCAGTGACAACACTATGTTCAGCACAAAGATAACAGTTTGAACTGGGCACGGTGACACGTGCTTGTAATCCCAGTACTTGGAAGGCTGAGACAGGAAGATCTCAGGTTCAAGTACAGCCTCAGCAAGTAGTGAGATTCTCATGAACCTAGTGAGACCGTTTGAAAATAAGAATAAAATAGGGCTGGGGGTGTAGTTCAGAGATAGAATGCCCTTGAATGCAATCCCCATAACCAAAAATTAAAAAATTTTTAAAAAATAATAGTTTCTGGCCGGGCGTGGTGGCGCACGCTTGTAATCCCAGCATTCGGGAGGCTGAGACCGGAGCATCCGGGTTCGCGGCCAGCCTCAGCTACCTAGTGAGGCACTCAAAACTTAGTGAGACGTGGTTTCAAAATAAAGAATAAAAAATAGGGCCGGGGGTATAGCTCGGAGGTAGAATGCCCCTGAGTTCAATCCCCAGTACCGCAAAATAATAATAATAATAATAATAATAATAATAATAATAGTTTCTGTCTTCCCATTGGACCCTAGAAAAGGTTAGCTGAGGCTTGTATTAGCAGAAATATTTCAGCAGTTCTAAGGCTGGTCTTGATGTAGGACAGAAGGAATAAAATTTAGGCAGAAAGGAGACATTGGGGGGGGGAAGGGAAAGATAGTTTCAAAATCTGAAGAGTTCTAGCTGACCCCACCCTATAGGGTGTGCTCAATCTTAGAAAAGTCTAAGTGGGCCACACCTTGTTAATCCCCTGAATCCCAGCCCCCACCAGACATTCAGGGCAAAGGTCAGACCCATCTCAACCTGAGGAAGAGGAGGGCCCAATTTGGACCGCCTACCTGTCGCCCACCAATACCTGGAAGAAGGAGGAGGTCCAGACTTCTTCTGCGCCCACCTCTCGAAAGCCTATAAAAGACGGACTTATACCCCGCCTCGGCCTCTTGGGACCTGGGAAGCGCGTCTGGTCAGGAAGATGCAAGCTCACCCGTTTTTCTCCCCTTTTCCTTATTTTTTCTAAATAAATTCCTACTTTTTGTTCCTAAATGGCACGTGTTAAAATTCTTTTTTTCACGGAAGCCAAGGACCCACGTGTGGGACCGGGTTATCCCACGACAGTCTGGGTCTATACACAAGCTTTTTAGCTTTGGCACTACTGACAATTGGGCCAGACAGCCCTCTGGGGGGTATGTCCTGTAGGGCACCCAGGTCTCTACCACTAGGAACTCTCTCCCACTTCCTGGGGTATTACCTAAAATGTCCCTGGGAGACAAAAATCAATCTTTTTTTTTTTGGTACTGGGGATTGAACCCAGGGGCACTCTACCTCTGAGCTACACTCCCAGCCCTATTTTTATTTTATTTATTTATTTATTTATTTATTTATTTATTTATTTATTGTGGTACTGGGGATGGAACCTGGGGGCATTCTACTTCTGAGCTACAGCTACAGCCCTATTTTTTTTATTCTTTATTATTCTTTATTTTGAAACAGGGTCTCACTAAGTTGCGGAGTGTCTTACTAGGTAGCTGAGGCTGGCCGAGAACCCAGATCCTCAGGTCTCAGCTTCCCAAGTACTGGGATTACAAGCGTGCGCCACCACACCCAGCTACAAAATCAATGTTGGAGAAGAATCTCTGGTCTGTAGCAAGGGCCGAGGTGAGTAAAACAGATCTGCACAGCTGTGCCTGGTGTGGACAGGCAAGGCTGCAGGGCTGGAAATTCCACCTCTGTGGGTCCAGCCACCCTGACGAGAGATTTCGGATGTGCCTGGGCACACACAGTGCACATTCCTCTCTGGTTCCCAAGAGAGCATCTCCATACACTTTGTGTGTTTTTGAGCAGGAGAAAATCTGATCAGAACAGAGACCATGGGTGTTGGGCGGGTCGGGCACAGAGAGATCCAGGCAGGGTGGTGGTAATCCAGGGGAAGGTGTAGTAAGTGGCTAAACTAGCACAGCCCGAGCTGGGTCAGGGCCAACTGGAGCAGGAGGGATCCTGAGGAGACAGAATCTGGAACTGGTTGTCCAAAGCTCAGAACGTTCCCTCCCACTTAAGCACTACCCTGAGGACTGGAAGCATGTTAAAGTTTGGAGGCTGGATTGCTGGGGGCTGTGGATGATGTCAGCAGGAAGAAGAACTTCAGGAGGATGAGCTGGTTTAAGAGGGGAGATTATGTGCTTGGATTTGGAGCAACTGGACTGGAAATCATGGTGATGGACCAAGTATCTAGTAAAGATTTGGGAAATTACCAGACTTGAGGTCCTAGTTGAGCCACATGCAGCAGAATGTAGAGAGGAGATCCAAGATCAAAAGATACAGGTGGGAGAGCCAGGTGTGGTGGTGCATACTAGTAATCTCAGTATTTGGGAGGCTGAGACTGGAGGATCTGGGTTCGAGACTAGCCTCAGCTATTTAGTGAGTCTCTCTGCAACTTAGTGAGACTCTGTTTCAAAATAAACAAATAGGACTGGGGGTGTAGCTCAGAGGTAGAATGCCCCAAAGTTCAATCCCCAGTACTGAAAAAAGAAAAAAAAAAAAAAAAAAAAAGATACAGGTGGGACAAACCTTTTGCCTGCATATGGGGGGAGGAGGGAGAGCTACAGTAATAAATGAGGAGGAGAGAGGCTGGGGGCTCAGAACGGAAGGTTCAAGGGAGAGGTGGCCAGCTCTGGGGCCAGGATAAGCAATGCCCTGAGAGGTTACAGCAGAAGGAAGCCTTTAACAACTTCTCAAGACAGAAGAGAATCAACTTGCCGAGCACTGTGGCACATGCTTGTAATCCCAGTACTTGGGAGGCTGAGACAGGAGGATCACAGGTTCAAGGACAGTCTCAGCAAGTAGTGAGACTCATCAACCTAGTGAGACCCTGTTTCCAAATAAGAAATAAAATCAGGCTGGGGGTGTAGCTCGAAGGTAGAATGACTCTGGGTTCAATATACAGTACCACACACACAAAAAAAGAAATAAAGAAGGGAATCAACTTATGTTTAAAGCACTTAGAAGGAAGAGTCCATAAATTTTGTGTTTGTGATGTTCTCAAATTTCTTTTCTTGCACCCTCAGCCCCATACCCTTCACTTCTGGGTATGGGGAAATAGCTGGGACTTTCTGGAAGGTTCTTGGGCCGAGACTCGTCCTCTACAACATCCATCTGAGTGAGGTATCAGAGTAATCAGAGAGGGAAGCAAGCTGAGTTTCAGAGAGACTGAGTAAAAGAGCACACATCACAAACTAGTGGCGCTGGAGATCCAAGTTTGGATCTGGCTCTCATCCAAGCCAGAGCTTTCTCCTCTGTGTCTCCCCTTGTATGATGATCATTTGTTAAACAGCCCTTGGTCTTAACTTGTTCAGAGATTGCTTGAGGATTAGGCTGGAAGTCTATTTGCTCTTTGAAAGAGCTAAGAATCAAACTGAGAAGAAAGTACAGAGGGGCTGTAGGAACAGTCACCTTCTGCTCCTCATCCAGAGAGAGTTTACCTGAAGTTTCCTGAGCGATTTAAGGGGAGTTAAAGGTGAAGGCCACCATCTTCCCTGTCCAGCAGAAGTCCCTGGGGAGTAGCCCTGCCTCTCTCTGGATACCAGTCCCAGCACGAGAGATCATATAACTTGGTATCCCCATCGGAACGATGGAGTGGCCAACCTCTGTTACAAAGAGCTCCATTTAGGCGGGTGTGGTGGCACATGGCGCTTGTCATCCCAGTATTTGGGAGGCTGAGACCGGAGGATCGCATGTTCCTGGCCAGCCTCAGTTACTTAGTGAGACCTTCTGCAACTTAGTGAGACCTGTTTCAAAATAAAAAACAAAAAATATAGCTGGAGGTGTAGCCTGGAGGTAGAATGCCCCTGGGTTCAATCCCCAGTATGGCAAAAAACAAAACAAACAAAACAAAGTGCCCCATTTCACATGGGGATTAGGGACCAGAGTGCAAAAAGCAAGGCTAAAAATAAATCCAGTGAATCTAAGTTATCCCGGAAATTTTCTTAAATTTTCTGTATAGTATAAAGTAATTTTTGAGAATTGAACTTGGTGTATGTGTGCACAGGCATGTAATGGGTAATGAGTGCAAGTATTATAGGAAATGTAAAAAGACAGCCGGGCGTGGTGGCGCACGCTTGTAATCCCAGCATTCGGGAGGCTGAGACCTGAGGATCCAGGTTCGCGGCCAGCCTCAGCTACCTAGTGAGGCACTCCGCAACTTAGTGAGACTCGGTTTCAAAATAAAGAATAAAAAATAGGGCTGGGGGTATAGCTCGGAGGTAGAATGTCCCTGAGTTCAATCCCCAGTACCGCAAAAAAAAAAAAAAAAAAAAAAAAA
>PVLC010045153.1:0-11913 GCA_004027655.1 Graphiurus murinus | reverse complement strand
AAACAGGTTTCTCTATAATTTCTAAACATAAAAAATAGTCTTTTCATATCAATGTTATCTTAAAAATTTCCCTAAGGAGCAGTTTTTAAAATTAATAATAGGAAGAGACACAATATTTCTAGTTTTTCACTTACGAGCAGAAAACATCAGCTTTAAGTAGCTTGCCAATTGATGCAATTATAATACCAAATGTTTTCCTCTTTTGTTTTCATTTCTAAAGGAGCTACATTATATGTTAAAAGCCTTAATGAAAGAACAAGAATTGGAAGCCCCCTGCCTCACCTAAAAATGAAATATAAATAATATAAACTATCAACCCAATTTTCTACTGCAATCAGGGAAATGAAGAAAATAATTCTGTAAATTAAGCTCTTCTATCCAAATTGCTAGAAATTTGTATATTTCCTGAAATTCACAGATGTCTGCTCTTTCAGAACACCAAATGTAAAGATGTGATGGCAAAGGACTTGTATTAATCAAGGTTCTTCAGAGAAATAGAATCAATAGGAGAAAGGAGAAAGAAAAACAGATAGATTATGAAATTGCATTCACTCACATGATTGCAGAGATTTAGAAGTCCCATGAAAAGCTTTCTGAAAGGTAAAGAACCAAGAAAACTCTGGTTGGTAGAGGTTGGTAGAATTCAGTCTGAATCCAAAGGCCTTACAATCTAGGGACAGCCAGGTGGGGATGCTGATGTGAGTCCTGTAGTCCAGAAACCAGATATACATATCCTCCAATGCCTGAGGACAAAATAAGATGGATGCCTCAGCTCAAGAAGAGAAAGCAAAGGTGGCCTTCCTCCTCTTTTTGGTTCTACTTGGGTCCTCAACAGATTGGATGATGCCCACTGAATGTCATATCAGGTGAGCATGACCTTCTTTATTTAGTCTGTCAATTCAAATGCTGACCTCCTTCTTCAACATTTTCATAGGTAGACTCATAGGTACCAACTATCTGGTCAATCCTAAACTCAGTCAAACTGACATACAAAACTATCCATCACAGAAATTATAATTTTTTTTCTTTCAATTGTGTTAAATGTCATCAAAAAAGAAAAGTAACTGATAAATCAATGCTAATTTTGGGTCATGCTAAATATCTCAATGAGTATTTGCCTATATTAAAACAAAATTGTGTTCAAAGCCTAACTATTTAGACAAACTTTTCATAATACAAAGGAGTCTAATAAACCTTGTATAAAAATTATTTTTCCTTTTAAATTCTTTCCTAAGAAAAACTGCTTCAATAACAAATTAAAAATAGATAAATTGGACTATAACAATTTTTAAAACTGTGTATTGAAGGGTACAATCAACAGAGAGAAAAGACAACATATTAAATGATAGAAAATATTTATGAACAATATCTAATAAGGGAGTAATATCTAGAGTATATAAAGAAGTCCTACAATTCAACAACAGTAACAAAATATCCCCAATAACTGAATTAAAAATGGACAAAGAACTTGAATAGACATTTCTTCAAAATATGAAATCAAATGGTGAATCAGCACATGAAAAGATGTTCAAAATCACTAATCATTAAGGAAACAAATGAAATCCATAATTAGATGCTATTTCATGCCTATTGGGATGGCAATCAAAAATTAGAAAAATACTACATGCTAACAAAGATGGGAAGAAATTATAACCTTTATACACTACTGTTAAGAATGTAAAATAGTGTGGCCACTATGGCAATTTCCCTCCTGAGTACATACCTACAAGAGTTGAAAGCAGGGACTCAGATATTTGCACACCTACGTTCATAGCAGATTTATTCATAAGTCAATAACTGTAAGCAACCCAAATATACATCAACAGATAAATTGGTAAACAAAATGTATTATTATAAATGCAATGGAATATTATTAAGCTTTCAAAAGTAATGAAATTAGGACATATTCTATAATCACATGGGTAAACTTTGAACACATTATGTTAAGTGAAATAATCCAGTCAGGAGAGGAAAAAATACTGTTTAATTCCATTTATTGAGGTGTCTAGAATAGGGAGTAGAAATGGGGAGTTATTTTTAATGGACCCAGAATTTCAGTTTTGCAGGAAGAATAAAACTTCTGAAGATAAATGATGGCATTAGTTCCACAAAAATGTGAATAAAATTAGTACCACTAAACTATGACCTTAAAAATTGTTAAAATCATAAACTTTATGTTATGTGTTTATACTACAATTTAGGTATGTGTGTTTGTACAGAGATAATGAGAGAGAAATAAAATAGCACACATAATTCAAGCAGATTCAAATATTCTGTTTTTATTAATAAGGCAGACTTTTCTATTTGGATTAAATCTCCCAATGAATCAATAAAAAGTACTAAATGAAAATAATTAATCATGTAACAGAGCACCACAGAGTTGATATTGCTAAAACTAACTGATTCTCCCTGTGAGAGGGTTACACGAAGCCCTGCTCTCATGATGGCAGGCAAATCCACGTGATTTAATTTAGTCAAAGGAAGATGAGCAGGAAGATGAAATGAAGGTCTCCCCTATCTCTCAACAAGAATGTCACTTTCCATAGACAATGTTCTTCTTAAGTCTGTATGCCAGAACTAAGAAGACACATGAAACACAGGAAACAGAATTGTAGCTTCCTTGCAACTGGCAAGTAATATAAATGAGGACTAGGCTGCTATTGCTGTAAAATATGGATGTTTGGTTTATCTATCATGTTGAAGTAAACTAGTAAGAGCTGGTTTCATGCCCTCATTAGACACTAGGAATAGAATAAGACACTGAGAAGCTATTTCTAGTGTGAGGATTCTAGTGAGCTATCCTATCCCCTTAAATCCTGGGTCCCAAAGACATGCATCCATGATATAAGGATAAACCAAGATACACAGCCCATCACCACCTCTATCTACTGTGAGGAAAAGTTGTCTTACCCCTGAGCAGAGTGAGACATCAAACATTAAAAGGACAGTATGGGGAAGGAGGAGAGGGAGAAGGAATGGGATGTGAGGAGGAACCCACCAAGTGATGTGTGCATGCCTGAATATATCACTTTTTAACTTCACTATGATGCATAACTACAGTGCACCAATAAAAGAATATAATAATAATACACTTCCTGGGTGGATCCAAAAACCTTTTAGTTTACAGAGGTCCTAAATTGACAGTGCCAATCAGATGCCTAGCCAAAGCAATTCTCTTTGAAGTAATACACTTTGATCGTAAAACTTGGAGTAATAAGAATTACTCTATAAAACATTAAAAAACAAACTTAAAAATATCCATAGAGAATAGAAAACTGTATTTTAAAAATTAATAGGTGTGTTGTATTTATGTCTGATAAAATTTGACAAATAGGGGTTAGATTAATACCCCTGCATAAAACAACTAAAAAATTAAACATTAATATAAAATAATGCCACTCAAAATGCTGGACACCAGGTAAGGAAGGATTGTGATCCTCTAGGTCCAGAAAACAAATGAAGTGAACCTTATGAAACCTGGAATGTCCCTCTTGAATGGTTAGGTAAGTGAGTACTGCTCAGCATGTGTATGTGAAAAAAGTGCCTAGGGTCAGACAGAAACATCCAAAAGAATTACACGTCTGAAAAACACAGGGCTGGGTATAGTGCCCATTGCCAACAGCCAAGTAGAAAAACCTCATAATTCAAAGAGCACCAGTTACAATAGTTAAAATGGTCTCTTAGTAATAGGAGAAAATCAAACATGTAGACTAAACACAGGTCTAGACCCATAAAGCTAAAAAGCAAGCAAATTTCATATCCCAGAATAAAGCTCAAGATTATTTATAGGACTTTAATGATTCTAGCACATCACAAGATAAACTTCATAACATCTGGTATTTGATAAAATCTTACCAGGAAGACACATAAGTGGGAAAATACAACCTACAGTAAGGAGAAAAATAACATACAGGATAAATTAAGTGTGTATGTATGTTACTATCATTCTGAACCTCATTATGATATATAAGTACAATGCACCAATAAAAGCATATTAAAAATAAAACCTTCATTATAACTATAATGACTAATAAAATGTGTAATGTTCTTAACTTTCTTGCTTCAATAGATGCTATAGTATGCATCTCTAACTTGTTTCTACATTCACCTGTCACACTTTCACAGTGTAGAGTCCTTATAACATCTTACTTTCATTTTTCTTCTTCTAGTTTTTTTTTGTGCTAGTTTTAATATATATAAACTCTCTCACACAATATAAATTCCATAATATATTTTCATTGTTTTTGCTTTAAAATCAACAATGTTGAAAGATTTAAATAATAACATTTTATGTTTACTCAGGCAGTTATCCTTTCTGATGTGCTTTATTTCTTTGTGAAATCTAAATTTTTATTTTGCATTATTTTCTTCTGCCTGAGGATAACTTTAACAGACATAAATGTCTGCTGATGATTCAAGAAAGTTAAAGGAAACATTACATATTTTAACTAAACACTTGAAGAAATAAAAAGCTCCAAACTAAATTTCTAGAGATGAAAGTTGCAATGTCTGAAATGAAAAATTGCATTAGATCATATTAAAGGTAGATTATACATTGTGAGAGATGAGATGAATGTATTTGAATAAATAGAAATAAAAAGTATCCAAACAACTTCAAGGAAACAAAAATATTTATAGTTAGAATCCATTAAGGACAACCAGTATATGTTTGAGAATGAAGGAGAGAAAAATTTGAAGCCATAATAACCCAAAATATTCCAAATATTTGGAGCCAAGAAGTTCAACAAACTTTACCACAAACAAAACAACAAGAACAAAACCACCAAGTGCATAATAATCACATTTCTTTAAGAAAAAGTGTTAAAGAAAATAGCTTGAAAGCAGCCATGGAAAGAAACCACAATTAACAGACAGGAATAAAGATAAAAATAAAAGGCAGGCTTTTTCATCCAGAATAATGTAACCTTGAAGAGAATATTATGATATTTAAAGTTATTGAAAGAAAGATAAAACTTCAAGCTATAATTCTTTAGTTTAAAATATTGATGGATTCTATAAAAATTAATCTATGGGACTGGAGCCCAAGATGGCTTCTGAGTGAAACACCTCTCCTCATGGGCTGTGAGCTCGAATCAAATCTGCCATAAAAGCAGCTTCTTGACAGAGGAAAAAAAGTGACAAAAAAGTGAAGAAAACAACGAGATTTGAACTACAACCTAAGGGACACCAGAAAGCCATGCAGGGAGAGACCCCAGAAGGCTCGACTGTGTGGAGGTGGTCCCAAGCCTCAGAGCCGCGGTCGCAGTGAACTTTAAGCCTTTAAGCCAGCCACCCAGCTGCATACCCAGCAACCAGGTGTGGAGAAAGAGACTTCAGAACTCCACATCCTAACCAGGCAGCCTACCCCCCGCACCTTCCACAGCTACCAGAACCAGCAATACAGCCAATGTAAGCCCTTGCGGGACCACCCCAGCTCACCTCTCTCACCAGAGCTGGAGCAGCTAACAACTGCGCTGCAGAGCTTGAATCAAAACTGCTGCAAACACAGCTTCTTGTCAGAAGGAAAGAAAAGCAAAGCAGCAAAAAAGTGAGTAAACCAACAAAAACAGCTGAACAGAACTCAGGGAGAACAAAGGAGCTGGCGCACGCACACATGGGCCCAGCAGTGACGTACACTGCAAACCAGCAGCCGCCATCTTGCTAGCCGCCATCTTGGCAATCACAAGGAGCAGCATCTATTAGCACCAAGACCCCCAACGACCTCCTGCTTACCTAACGACCAGAAGTGGAGTAAGCAACTATGGAATCCCACACCCTAAACAGGCGGCATATCCCCACAGGAGCAACAGTGATCAAGAACACCTAGGAAACCCCAGATCACCTCTCCCACTGGAACCAGAGCAGCAGGGATCTGTAAGTTAAACTGCACCCTCGGTCGGGGTGCAGACTCAGTCACCCTCTCTTCAAGAGATTAGATAGAGCAGAAATGCAGGAGGGTCCCAGTGCACACAAAGCATAAGGAACTTCCAGGCACCTTGGAAAATGCCCGGCATATAGTTTACACTCCTGCCACCAGCAAAGGCAGAGAGAGAGAGAGAGAGAGAGAGAGAGAGAGAGAGAGAGAGAGAGATGCAGACAGGCTCTGTGTGTGGAAAGCACAGAGACACAAGCTTGCAGCAGGAGAGGCATCAGCAGAACCCCTGCCTGCACTGATAGAGCAAACAAGAATGCCAGAGACACATTCAAAAATTTAAGCTCTGTACTGACAAATTAGCAAGGTTTTTGAGTTTGTTTCTTGTTTTTGCCATTGTTTTTTGGCTTGGGGTTTTTTTGTTGTTGTTGATTTTTTTTTTTGTCTGTGTGTGTAATATGTTTTAGTTTTTTTTACTCTGTTTTCATTTTGTATTGCCTTGATTTATTTATGCTTGTTTGGATGATTGGTTGCTTTGGTATTTTTTTTGTTTGTTTAGTTTGTTGAATCTCCTCCTTATCCCTTTTACAAGCTTCCTTAACTCTCTCCCATCTATATTTCTCCTGAACACTTCTTCTCTTCTCTTTTCCATTTTTGCCTATCTCATATAAGATCATTTCATACTACCACACTTAAAACTCTACATTGACTACCAGAATCCTCTGACATCTACCATCTCTAATCTCTACAATATATCACTTCAACACACTCAACCACTTATTCCACTGGACCATACACTCTACTTTACCCTATTCTTACATTCATCACTGTGACTTCTCACCCAACCTTTACAACTGAAAACAACCAGTTCCTGGATATTCCAGCAGACACCTCCAAACCCCTGCAGCAGAGATTGGACAAGAAAACTTGCAAGAGGAGCAAAGATTTAAATCTAAGAACAGGGGAACCATGGGAAGGGAAAATAGCAAAGAAACAATGAACTACCAAAATCCCTCAATAACAGATCTCACCAACGCAGAATGGCAGAGATTACCAGAAGAACAATTCAGATCTTTAATACTAGAAACAATACAGGATTTTCAGAAAGAATGTAGGCAGAGCTTTAAAGAAATAAAGGAAGAAATAAAGAATCTGATGACCTGAAAAGGAACCAAAAGGAAGTGAAAGATGCAATAACCAAGTGAAGGCATCAATACAAACTATGAACAGCAGATTAGATCACATGTAAAATAGAATATCACTCTTAGAAGATGACAATTCCAAAAATGAATCTAGAGTACATAATTTAGAAAAAAAATACGACAGTAGGAATTGGACATCAAAGAGATCTGGGCCAATTTTAAAAGAGCTCACCTAAGAATAATAGGCATAGAAGAGGGATTAGATGTTGAAACTTATGGAATAAACAATCTCTTCAAAGAAGTAATAACAGAGAATTTTCCAACTATAGAAAGAGAAGTTAACACACAGAAAAAGGAAACATACAGAACTCCCTAAAGACAAGACCAAAGAGGCTCACCACGCCACATAATAATCAAGTTGACTAATGTAGAGGCTAAGGAGAGAATTCTAAAGGCAGCAAAAGTAAAAGGCCAAGTGACATTCAGAGGCAAACCAATTAGAATCACTCCAGACCTCCCAAATCAAGTCATAAAAGCCAGGAGAAGATGGAGTAACATATTCCAAACTCTAAAAGACAATAACTTGCAGCCAAGATTCTCCTACCCAGCAAAACTCTCTCTCAAAATTGACGGGGATATAAAAATCGTCCATGACAAACAGAAACTGAAAGAATTTATGTCTTCCAAATCCACACTAGAGAAACTACAAAGAAGAACTAACAAGTAAATGTCAGAACCAGGAAATAATAATTTCCAGGAAGCAAACAACTAAGCAAAGAATGAACACCACCAAAAACAGAAGTCAAAACTCAAAATGTTAGGAATTAAAAATCATCTCTCAATAATCACACTGAACATAAATGGTCTCAACTCCACAATAAAAAGGCACAAGGTGGCAAAATGGATCAAAACTCAGAATCCATCTATATGTTGCCTGCAAGAAACACAACTTACAAGCAAAGACTCACAAATTAAAGGTGAAGGGCTGGAGTAAGGTAATCCATGCCATTGGAACTCAAAGACAAGCAGGAATAGCAACCATGATATCTGATAAATTAGACTTCACACCTAAGCTTATCAGAAGGGACAAAGCAGGGCATTTGGTACTAGTAAAAGGAACAATCCAGCAAGAGAAAATAACAATTATCAACATCTATGCCCCAAACATAGGTGTAGCCACTTTCATAAAACAAACTCTGTATAATATAAAGACACATATAGATCCCAATACACTAATACTGGGAGACTTCAATACTCCTCTCACATCACTAGACTGATCTTATAAACAAAACGTCAGTAGAGATGCCTTGGATCTAAACAATACCATAAACCAAATAGACTTATTAGACACATATAGACTCTTTAATCCAACTACAGTTGAATTCACATTTTTCTCAGCTGCACATGGAACCTTCTCCAAAATAGACCACATCTGAGCCACAAAGCAAGCACTGGCAAATTCAAAAAATGCAACATAATTCCCTGCATCTTTTCAGACCACAATGGAGTGAAACTAGAAATCAACTCCAAGGAGACCCAGAGTAACCATGTAAACACATGGAGACTGAACACCACATTGCTGAATGAGGACTGGGTCATAGAAGAAGTAAGGGGAGAAATTAAAAAATTCCTAGAAATCAATGAAAACAGAGATACAATATATCAAAACCTCTGAGACACTTTGAAGGCAATACTAAGAGTAAAATTTATAGCACGGAGTGCCCACATAAGAAAAACAGAAAACCACCAAATAAATAACCTAATGACATGGCTCAAAACATTTGAAAACCAAGAACAGTCCAATCCCAAAGCTAATAGAAATCAGGAAATTATGAAAATCAGAGTAGAAATCAATGAAGTACAGAATAAAAAAGCAATATAGAAAGTCAACAAAACCAAATCTGGTTTCTTGAAAAAAATAAACTAGATAGATAAACCATTGGTCAATCTAACCAAAAGAAAGAATCAACCCAAATTACCAAAATAAGAGATGAAAAAGACGATATTACCACCAACTGTATGGAAATACAGAGGATCATCAGAAACAATTTCGAAAAACTATACTCCAACAAAATGGAAAATCTAGAAGAAATTGATACAGTTCTAGATACATATAACCTCTAAACTGAGTCAAGAAGATATAGACAACTTAAACCAACAATAACAATCAAGGAGATAGAAACAGGAATAAAGAGTCTACCATCAAACAAAAGCCCAGGGCCAGATGGTTTTCCAAGTGAATTCTGTAAAACATTTATAAAAGAGCTAATCCCAATACTCCTCAAACTATTCTGGGAAATAGAAAGAAATGGGACCCTCCCAAACACATTCTATGAAACTAACATCACAATAATACCAAAGCCAAATAAAGAAGCTCAAGAAAAGAAAACCATAGGCCTATATCACTGATGATCTTAGATGTAAAACTGCTGAACAAAATACTAGCAATGCGCATTCAAAACCACATCAAGAAAATTATACAACATGACCAAGTTGGGTTCATCCCAGGGATGGAAGGCTGGTTCAACATATGAAAAACAATCCATGTAATTCACCACATAAACAGAATCAAGGACAAAAATCACATGATCATCTCAATTGATGCTGGAAAAGCATTTGACGGGATCCAACACCCACTCATGCTAAAAGCACTTCAGAGAATCAGAATAGAAGTAGATACCTCAAAATCATAGAGGCAATATACAATGGCCCACAGCCAACATCAGATTAAATGGAGAAAAACTTCAAGAGTTCCCACTAAAAACAGGAACAAGACAAGGATGTCCATTATCACCTCTTCTGTTCAATATAGTACTTGAGACTCTAGCCAGAGCAATAAGGCAAGAGAAGGAAATCAAAGGGGTAAAAACAGGAAAGAAGAACTAAAACTATTCCTTTTTGTAGATAACATGAAACTAAGAAGACCCAACAAACTCAGCCAAAAAAACTTATAGAATTGATCAACAAATTTAGCAAAGTGTCTGGATACAAAATCAATATTAAAAAATCAGAATCTTTCCTGTATCCTAATCATAAATCCACTGAAAAAGAAATTCAGAAAATAATTCCACTCACAATAGCACCCTGAAAAGTAAAATACTTAGGGGTAAACCTAACCAAAGAGGTAAAAGACCTCTATAAGAAAACTATAAAAAGTTGAAAAAAGAACTTGATGAAGAGCTTAGAAATGGAAAGATTTTCCGTGCTCATGGATAGGCAGAATGAATATCATCAAATGGCCATCCTCCCAAAAATGATCTACAGATTCAATGCAATACCCATGAATTTACCAAGGTCACTCTAGACAGACATCTTTAATTCATTTGAAACAACAAAAAGTCCAGGGTAGCCAAAGTAGTACTTAGCAACAAAAAACCATGCAGGAGGTATCACAATTCCTGACTTCAAACTCTACTATATAGCCACAGTAATAAAAACAGCAGGATATTGGCACAAAAACAGACACATTGACAAATGGAGCTGAATAGAAGACTCAGAAACAGACCCACAAGTTTACAGTCAACTGATTTTTGACAAAGGAGCCAAAAACATACACTGGAAAAAAGATAACCTCTTTAACAAATGGTGTTGGCAAAATTGGTTAACCATATGTAGGAAAATGGAAATAAAGCCCACCTTCTCACCCTGCACAAGAGTCAACTCAAGGTGGATCAAAAACCTAGAAGTTAGGTTAGAGATCTTTCAGCTACTTGAAGAGGGCATAGAACCAACACTTCAACACATAGGCACAGGTAAAAACTTTCTCAACAAGACCCCAAAAGCACAAGCAACTCAAAGGAAGATCAATACATGGGATTGCATTAAATTGAAGAGCTTCTGTGCAACAAAGGAAACAATCAAGAACCTCAACAGAGAGCCCACAGAGTGGGAGAAAATATTTGCCAGCTACTTTTCTGATAGAGGACTAATATCTAGGATATACAGAGAAGTCAAGAAAATCACAGCTATGAAAACAAATAACCCAATCAAAAAATGAGCAAAGGATCTAAATAGACACTTCACAAAAGAAGAAATACAAATGGCCAATAAATGTATGAAGAAATGTTCTACATCATTAGCAATCAGAGAGATGCAAATCAAAACTACCTTGAGATTTCACCTAACTCCAATCAGAATGGCAATCATAAAAAACACAGACAACAACAAATGTTGGTGAGAGTGTGGAGAAGTGGGAACCCTAATACATTGTTGATGGGATTGCAAATTAGTGCAACCACTTTGGAAAACAGTATGGAGGATCCCCAGACAAATTGGAACGAACCTACCATATGATACAGCAATACCACTTCTGGGTATCTACCCAAAGGAATGGAAACCAAACTATCAGACTGACACATGTCTATCTATGTTTATAACTGCACAATTCACAATAGCCAAAATATGGAAACAGCCAAGATGTCCATTGACAGATGAATGGATTACAAAGCCATGGGATATGTACACAATGGAATATTACTCAGCCATAAAGAAGAACAAAATCATGTTATTTGCAGGGAAATGGATGCAACTGGAAAACATTATGTTAAGTGAAATTAGTCAATCACAAAGAGTTAAAAAGCATATGTTCTCCCTGATATGCTGATGCTCGGGAGAAGAAGGGCATAAGAGGGTCTCCAGATGAAAAAGGAGAAACCCTAGATGAGCAAAGAAATTGACTTAACTGAGGGGAATTGCAGGCAAGGAAGGGGGGACACCGTAATGCACATGATGTACTTTCACAAATATATCAAGGTTAATTACTAAACTGAACTTGAGAAGGAGGGAGGGCAAGGGAGTGGGGTGGGAATGAATGAAGGGGTCAAATGATAAATGTGTGCGTATATGCCTTTATCAGCTTGTTCCTAACAAAGATATATGATTACAATGCACTAATTATTA
>PVLC010045152.1:0-11905 GCA_004027655.1 Graphiurus murinus | reverse complement strand
ACTTAAGTGAGGCTCTCGGCAACTTAGCAAGACCCTGTTTACAAATAAAAAATAAAATAGGTCTGGGGGTGTAGCCTGGAGGTAAGGTGCCTGGGTTCCATTCCCAGTACCACAAAAATAAATAAATACAAACATACATACCCAAAGACTAAAAAGGGCTGGGGGTATAGCTCAGTGGTAGAATACACCTGGGTTTGCTCTGTAGTAAGGTAAAGCACACACAATCCTTGAGCCCTTAGAGAATTTGGCCTATTAGAGAAGACAAATGTAACTTAATTATGTAAGAGCTACCTACTAGATTGTGTACGGGTGAGCAGTGAGCAGCTATGACTGACTTGATCAGAGAAGTTTCACAAAGGGAATGCTTTCTACAGGATGCAGGTTGGGATGCAAGAAAACTTCAATGTGTCCTTTAGCCCAGGGGCAGAAGTGCAAGCCTGTAATCCCAGCACTTGTGAGGCTGAGACAGGAGAACTGCAGGTCGGAGGCCAGCCTCAGCAACTTAGCAAGGCTCTCGGCAACTTAGACCCTGTTTCAAAATGAAAAATAAAATAGGGCTGGGGGTGTAGCTCAGAGGTAGAATGCCCTGGGGTTCAATCTCTAGTACCACAAAAATAAATAAAACAAAAAATACGAAGGGTTGGGGTGTAGTTTAAGAGGTATACCGCCCGTGGGTTCAATCCCAGTACCACCATTACAAAAAAAAAAAAAAAAAAAAGCCAAACGTAGTTTAGCAAGGTATTTACAAGGTCTGGGTCCATAAAGCATAGCAGGTTGTGTAAACTTGAGGTGACGCCCGTGACGACAGCAGAGCACAAGGGGGGGAAAGGAAGAGTGTCCACTCAGGAGAGTGAACGGCAGGTCCCAGTGGAGGCACTGCAGAAACGATGCTCAAGAACTTCAGGCAACAGGTGAGTACACTGAGGGATAAATATGTCTCGCCGCTCCAAACCACCAGGCTCGAGCAGAACACAAAGAACAGGAGACCGCTCCAGGGCTCGGGCATTTGGTGAGAAGCCGAGAGGTATCGAGGCCCTCCGGGTCGGCCTTGACGATACTTGGGGCAAGACGCCAGGAAGGGCCTGGCCCACGCATGCCGCAATGTGTGCACCAAAGCGCTCCAAGCCTCGGGCTCCTCAACATCTTTCAGCTTCCAAGCCAGGTACAACGGGCTGCACCTAAAGAAGCCGACCGCCACAGACCACCGGAACTTCACTGTAAAGCTGCGGGCAGAAAGAGGAAACGGTTAGGCAGGCGCCGGAACCTGCGAAACCAGAAGCTCCGCCCGAGGCCTGCCTCCTGGCCGGAAGTGAGGTACATTGGCCCCGCCCCCTCAATCGATAACTCGCGAGACTTCGCGAAAGGCTCCCTTTTCCGTCTCGGCCGCCAACATGGTAGGTGTTTCTTTAGCTGCCTCTGCTTCCTTGCTTGCTGCCGGCGTGGGGCTCTACTTCCTTTGTCTCCGAGTCGTCTATCCCCGACTTTGGCAAGGTCTTCCAGGTTCCGCATGGCTCGCCGCATAGCAGGATGGCCGGCGTGGACCCGGGGCGGGGAGTCTGGGGCCGCGTGTTCGGCCTGGAGTTGGGATCTCGGAGACACGCGGCCTGGGTCGCCCGGACGCCGCCCTTTCGTAGGCGGCCTCGGGCCGTTCCGTAACTTCAGCCCAACGTGACAAAGGCCTGTGATCCCAGGCCTGCAGGCCGGTCTCGGGCTGGCAAGGATTGCTTCCTGCCCTTCTTCCGTAGGCCTTACCAACAAGCTCCTTTTCCCACACAGCCATCCAGACTGAGGAAGACCCGGAAACTTCGGGGCCATGTGAGCCACGGCCACGGCCGCATCGGTAAGTGCTGACTTCCCGACCTGGTCGGTCTTAGGTTTCGAGTGCATAGGAGCTAGTAGCTTAGAAGTTCCGGTGAGATCTCTTTGCGGTTGAGTCATTAAATTGGGCAGATGCTTATTTTTTCTTTTTGAGGGTCCTTTAGTACTCCACAATTAGGGGGTTTTCCAGTAGAAGAATAAAAATTAAGCACAGTTAATTAAAACATGAGTGCTGTGGTGTGGGATGTAGAAAAGATGTTTAGCTCGGTTATCTTGAAGGAATGGCAATGCTGAAAGAGGTAGATGGGAACAGCATAAGCAACAGCACAGAAATGGGTAGGTGTGGTTTTTTTCAAGGTAGTAGGGAGAGGTTAGAGAAGTCTGTATGTTAGCCATGTAGTTCTGTGTTCCTGCAGGCAAGCACCGGAAGCACCCAGGAGGCCGGGGTAATGCTGGTGGCATGCATCATCACAGGATCAACTTTGACAAATAGTGAGTGTTTCATGGATTGCTTTCACTGGAGGTGGGGGCAGACAGGGCTGAGCTAGGACATCTCTAGAAGCAAGCCTCTTAAAAAACGTGCCTGTTGCTGGCTGTATCAAGTACATACTTGATGTGAACTGATGAGAACCTGCCATCGAGGCTAGAGTCACGCTTGGGTATTGGCTGTTGCCTTAGTGTGCTAGAGTCCTCGAAAAATAACTGCTGACCTTATTCACTGGCTGTGGGCTTCGTGACACAGTCAGTCACCAGGTTAGTGACAAAGCCTCATGCTCATATAGACCTATACAACTGTTGGGTTCATCTATGTGTACCAATTGATGTTGTATTTTGTCTAGTTCTGTAGGAGATCTCTATTAGAAAAGTGTATAGATTTTCCATAGAATGCTGTCGTGGCCTCACTTTGTCAATGGCATATTCTGGTTTCATAAAATAAGGCTAGCTTTTTCCTTCTGGTACTCTTTGATGGTTTTATAGGTGTAATTCAGCAGATGATAAGTGCCTACCTACTATGTGCCAGTTCAACACCAATGAACCATTTTACACTCCAGTATGGGGAGATGATTATGTAAAGTCCTGAACGTGGTTGACTTCTCTTTCCAGTCACCCAGGTTACTTTGGGAAGGTTGGTATGAGGCATTACCACTTAAAGAGGAACCAGAGTTTCTGCCCAACTGTCAACCTTGATAAATTGTGGACATTGGTCAGTGAGCAGACACGAGTAAATGCTGCCAAAAACAAGACTGGAGTCGCTCCTATCATTGATGTAGTGCGATCGGTGAGTGAATTTGATGTTTGTCTTTACCCTTCCCATTGAGTATGGAGGTAGTTTTGAAAGAGGCCCAAACCTTAGGGAGACATTCAGGTAGCTTTAATTCTCATCCCATCCTATTTAATGTTTCTTGAGCAGTTTTGATAGTCAGAACTTGGGACATTGCCAGGAATGTGGTATTCTTTTATTTATTTATTTAAACTTACTCTGGGTAATTAAGCAGGAGAGGGAGGCCTATTTTTGTTGAGACTAGAGTCACATCCTGACACAGCACTTGTCCTGGTGTGCTAGAGTTCTCGGATAGAATTTGCTGGTCTTGACACACTGGCAGGGGCAATCAGTGCCCCTATTAGTGATGGGGTCAGAAACATGCCCTACCCAGGGCCCCGAAAGTTTGGGTGGGCCTGCTTCATTCCTCATGTCAATCAGGGAATTGGTACCTACATAGTATGTTATTCCTTTTCTCTTTCTAGGGTTACTACAAAGTTTTGGGGAAAGGAAAGCTCCCAAAGCAGCCTGTCATCGTGAAGGCCAAATTCTTCAGCAGAAGAGCTGAGGAGAAGATTAAGGGTGTTGGGGGTGCCTGTGTCCTGGTGGCTTGAAAGCCACACAGTTCCAGAGCTCTGTTCATTAAATGTTAACAAATGCTTTTCCTTTGTTGTCTGAGTATAGATTTTTTTCATTTGTAAATTGCAAATGATCGAGTGTGCCCTTGACTGTGTAAAGCTATAAAAGATAGTTTTGGTGTGGCATGGTCTTTGCAGGATTTTTATGGGGCACAATCTATAAAGGACAGAATGCTAGGATTGAGGAAATACTTTCAAGACTTAATTCCTGAAATGAAGATTTTTGTATTTGGCTTCATCTTGGACCAAATATGAGGAGGCCCAACCTGAATTTTAAGCACACCCAAGTCTTGGTATGTGGGTGTCAGTGTCACTGGGATCTGAACCCATTGGCATTCTGTCCCTGAGCCAAACCTCCAGTCCAATTTTTATTTTATATTGGTGTCACTGCTTGTGGGATTGATCTCCAACCTGTTATCCTCTTGCCTCAATCTCCCAAGTACAGGAATATAGGTATTTGTTCCACTACACCCAGCTCATAAAAAGACTTAACCTCAAAGTGGATCGGGTTCCAGAAAGCAGTTGTCAGGGATTCACAGATCCCTATATAGGCACAGGAATCTTGATGTTCCAAGAAATAAATCCTGAGGGCCAGAAACTAGAATGTGATCTAGGATTTATGTCTTGTTACTACAAAACTACCACCAGTGCTTAATCCTCAGTGCCCAAGGTAAATTATTTGGTATGGTTTCAATAGCTCTTTGAAGTTTTGATCCAAAATAAAGCTTTTGCAGCCTAGTATCTTGGGCAAAAGAAAATTATGTTGACACTTAATACTGCTGTATTGCTAGGTTATGGTTGTTGGTGTTCTTTTGTAGCTCTGCGGAACCATCCATGGGCTGAGAACCATGGTTTCTTGAAAAAAACTCTAGAGGATTTTGGAGATAAAATACAAAGAAGCAGGAGGGAGAATGTGGTTGAATTGACCTGGATAAAAACAACTACAAGGAGTCAAAATTTCAGTTTTAATAACAATTACTCGGGTTTGTACCTTCCGTAATGTTCTGATGGAGAAGAGTAAAAATAGGGATTCTCCATTGTGGCCTTTTTTTTTTTTTTTCGGTACTGGGGATTGAACTCAGGGGCGCATTCTACCTCCGAGCTATACCCCCCAGCCCTATTTTTTATTCTTTATTTTGAAACCGAGTCTCACTAAGTTGCGGAGTGCCTCACTAGGTAGCTGAGGCTGGCTGCGAACCCGGATCCTCCGTTCTCAGCCTCCAGAATGCTGGGATTATACGTGTGCGCCACCACGCCCGGCTCATTGTGGTCTTTTAGAGAGCTTGTAATAATAGAACCTGAAGCCAAGGATCTACAGCAGGCAGAGTCAATATTTACAACAGCTGTGTGACTCTGGGCTTTACATTTTAGGTAAACAGGCATTTACCTGGATTGTGTAGAAGAAAAATGGAAAGCATAACGTTAGTCTTTGTTAGGTAAGTACTAGCAATTAAGGGAACAGATGGAGTCAGTTAACCTCCATATATTGTCAGGTAGGAAAGTGGTCCAGGAAAAGGACATACCAAAGGATTAGTTTTAGGAAACCAATTTTGAAAGATTAGGCAAGTAGTAAGTGCTATGGTGGGAGAAGGGAGGCAGGACTAAGAAAATAGGAAATGAGGATGAAAAAGGATTCAGAAGGCAGAGCTCAGTTACTGAATTAGTGGAGCATTGGAGGAAGTGATCACTAATCCCCTAAATGGCTATTATCTCAGGATTCATTGGTGGAATCCAGGCTTCCCTTGGGTTAGCATAGCTGCTCGCAAACAGGTGGGCAGCTGACCACAGGAAGGGCAGCTGCCGATGTGAACTACTTTGTTCACTTATGAGCATCTACAGTTAAAAGCTGGGTAGGTGCACTGATATTAAATCTTAACCAAAGGCTGGGTGATAAACTAAATGTCCATATTCTAAGTAAAAGGTGACAGACCTAAAGAGATAACTTGGGACTGTAGACAAACCTTACATTTTAATATTTCAGCTTAGAGTGAAAGGTGCCACTGCTTGGGTACAAAAATGATCCATATTTAAGGGCACATAAAGTTGATGAAAGCCATTTGGTTCTATGTGATGACCAGTTTTGAGTCTCCAAGTCTACCCTAATGGTAATTCCTCAACCCACATTCACTGGCATTTTTTTTTCCATGAAATTCCCAAGTATTGAGTAAACTGCCCTGTTGGCAGAGGTTCACTGCCAGTATATTCCATAGCTGGCTAGTACAGAGTTGAAAAGGTTCCAGATGGGAAGCACAGCTTATCAGATACTCTCCAACTTAAAGCTTTTGTTTGCATGGGTCTTAAAAATTTGAAAAATGTTACTGCCTAGCACATTAGATTAACAGCTGTTGGGGGAAGCAGTGGGGATTGAATCCAGGGGCATTCTACCCTCTGAGCTACACCCCCAATCCTATTTTTTTAATTCTTTATTTTGAAACAGGGTCTCAGTGTGTGTGTGTGTGTGTGTGTTGGGGGGGGGGCACTCACTAAGTAGCTGAGGCTAGCCGAGAACCGGGATCCTCTTGTCTCAGCCTCCCAAGTACTGGGATTACAGGAGTGCACCACCATGCCTGGCTTTTTTTTTTTCCTCCTCGAAATAGGGTTTTTCTAAATTGCTGAGGCCCCACTCAAACCTGTGATCCTCCTGTCTGTTTCCCCAAGTAGTGTGGTCTGTTTCCCCAAGTAGTGTGATTAACAGACATGCAACACCTAATTTTTTTTATAAGCTTTAATTGCAAAAGATGATTTCTGGTTTAAGATTGGTGTGTGTATGCGCCTGCCTTAGATTTTCATTTAAAAAAAAAAAAATTTTTTTTTCTTTTGCTTGCCGCACTGGGGATTGAACCCAGGAGCATTCTGCGTCAGAGCTACACCCCCAGTCCTGGTTTTTTTCTTGTTTTTGTTTTGTTTTTTGCCATACTGGGGATGGGACCCAGGAGCTTTCTACCTCTGCGCTACATCCCCAGTCCTGTTTTTTTTATTCTTTGAGACAGGGTTTCATTTGCGGAGGGCCTCACTAGCCGAGGTGGCCATGAATCCGGATCCTCCTGTCTCAGCCTCCCAAGTAATGGGATTATAAGAGTGTTCTACCACCCCCGACTGGTATAAATTTTGTAATTCAAGCAAATGTACTAATTCCTTTTGAGTCGCCAAAGGGCACCGGGCTTCTGGAACTGAAAATTTAAAAAAAGGCTTGTATCATGAGCAGCATTTTGGGGTAGCTAGACCCTCTTCGCCGATTTCATCCATTAGTATTAGACACTCTACACTCATAGCTCTGGTCTCGCCTGGGACTCCCACCCCAGAACTGCTTTCCTGGGATGTAAAGTTCTGGTTCCCGGGCACATTGACTGCCCCTCCCAGGTGGAAGCATAGCCACGCTTTTTCCATCTTGGCGGGGCCAGTCCCCAGTCTCGGAGACCACTGGTACTTTCCCAAGCAGGGTGGGATGTTTAAATCTGGTCCAGACTCCAGGCTGTGCATTCCACCCAGCTGCAGTACATTTGACAGGAGGTGTGGTCTTTATGTATCTTCATGATGCAAAATTTCTAAACTTCTGAAACTTTCAGTTGTCTAAAAGACAGCTATGTTCAAGAGTACCTTGGGCTTAAAAAACAAATGTGTTTGCATGCCTGGAAATAGAAGAATATGAACCAGAAAGAATTTCCTCTTCAGAGCTATGGAAGGTGGGGGAGATGGTGTGAGTGGGTTTGAAAGTCTTAAGATTTTTGTTGTTGTTGTTGTTTTGTTTTTTTGGTGCTGAGCATTGAACCCAGAGGCATTCTACCTCCAAGCTACATCCCCAGCCCGATTTTATTTAGAAACAGGGTCTCACTAGGCTGCTGAGAGCCTCGCTAAGTTGCCAAGGCTGGCTTTGAACCTGCAATCCTCCAGTCTCAGCCTCCCAAATACTGAGATTACAAGCATACCTGGCTAAATTGCTTTTTTAACCAAATGCATATTTCATGTTAGAAGGCAATATACATGGACAAGAAAGAAAAAAGCTACTAAAAACTTACCAATGATGAAAAGTAACACTTTCTCTAGTTTTCATGGGTGTGTGTTTTACTGGTTTTTGAACCCAGAGGCATTTTTACCTCTGAGCTATACCCTCAGCCCTATTTTAAGTTGTTTTGAATACGATTTGTGTTCCCCTATAAATCATTTTGGGTGCAAGGTAAGTTATACATGTGAAATTATTTAACAATTTAACTGAGCTGTGATTATAATAGACTTATTTTCTTGGTCCCCAAATTTAAGACTACACAATGTGAACAAGTTTCAGTATTACTACTTTCTAAGAGCACTCCTAAACATTGCTTTTTGCTGGACATGGTAGCGCACACTTGTATCCCAGCATTTGGGAGGCTGAGACCAGAGGATCCAGGTTCTCGGCCAGCCTCAGCTACTTTAGTGAGGCCCTCCACAACTTAGTAAGACCCTGTTTCAAAATAAATAATAAAAAAATAGGTCTGGGGGTGGAGCTTGGAGGTAGAATACCCCTGGGTTCAATTCCCAGTACTGCAAAAAATATAAATAAATAAACATTGCTTTTTGTTTTGTTTTATTCTTGGCAATGCTGGGGATTGAACCCAGGGGCAAGCACTCTACCACTGAGCTATATCCCTAACCCCTAAACATTGCCTTTAAAAAGCCCAGATCCTAGCTGGGTATAGTAGTGCATGCTTGTAATCCCAATACTTGGGAGGCTGAGACTAGAGACCCACAGGTTCAAGGCCAGCCTCCACAACTTAGTGAGACCCTGTTTCCAAATAAAAATTTAAAACTAGAGCTGGGGATGTAGCTCAGAGGTAGAATGCTCCTAGGTTCAATCTCTAGTGCCACACACACACACCCCCCAGATTCTTCTTTGAGGCTACAGTTTGCCAGAGTAAGCATAACAGGGTAATGGAACAGCCTGCCCTACATCAAAACTTAACCAAACTGATGACAGGAGACAACCCAGGGCCTGTCTTGAATTCCAGAATAGAGAAGAGCTGACATCCCTATAATTGCTGGGACTTCTGTAAATAGAAGAAATAGAATTGTGTTGCCCCAGAGCTGTCAGAAAAGGTACTACTTGAGGACTCTTGTTCTGAAAGGAAGCGGTATCATTCTCTAGAGAAATGTTTTAGAAATTTATTAGGCCTTTTTTTTTTTTTTTTTAATCACAGTCGTGGAAGGGAAGCAACCAAGGATGCCAGATGTCCTGCAATGGTTGAATTGGTCCGACAGAAATTTAGCTTAGAATATGATCATTCCATTTATAGTCTTGGGTGTTTTTTAGACTTTTCATATACTTCTTGGGTGTGGTGTGTGCGTGTGTGTGTTAATGGGGACTGAATCCAAGGGCATTCTACCTCTGAGCTACACTCCCCAGCCTTATTTTGTTTTTGTTTTTTTAATTTTGAAACAGGGTCTCACTACTAAGTTGTGAAGGGCCTCACCAAGTTCCTGAAGCTGGCCCTACGATCCTCCTGTCTCAGCCTCCCACGTACTGGGATTACAAGTGTGTGCCACCATGCCTGGCTTCCAACTATGGTTTAAATCAGTGGAAACTCATACTTTGTTTTGTTCAGAACATTACCAAAAATTGTTCATTTCAGAAAACACTCTTAACCAAGGAGAACTACTCACTAGGACTTGAGTTGCTAATACAACACACTTACCTTTCTGCCTATGTAGCTGTCACATTCACAGTAATTCTATGCAGAGATTTTGAGGTATATGACTTCATTTTATCTTCTAGTAGAGGTATGTCTAATCACTTAAATGCTTTTTTTTTGCAGTACTGGGGATTGAACCCAGAGGCATTCTACCTCCAAGCTACACCCCCCAACCCTATTTTTATTCTTTATTTTGAAACAGGGCTTAAGTAACTGAGGCTGGCCATGAACTTTCAATCCTCCTGTCTTAGCCTCCCAGGTGCTGGGATTACAAGCTTGTGTCACCACACCCAGCTTACTTACTTACTTAAACACACATTTAACAGAATACTTTCATTTCTCCTCTTTTATATTATAGTTAAGATATGTTTAAATAGGTTATATTAACTATGAATTTTACTTCAGGATAGTAAAGAGGGGAGTTACAGTAGTTGCTATTTTTTAAAGTATGGGATCTGATAAGGTTGAGAATCCTTGGTTTAGGGTCCAAAGATACTGTGAAAGCAGAACCTGGAAAGAAGACTTGAATGCCTTTTTGTCAACCCTCCAAAATGAAGAGGGTATGTACCCATACCATAAAGCTGCATGTGCCTTGGCCATAGCAATCACTGCATTCCAAGCATTTGTGTGCCAGCATCTTTTCTGAGTTAGGAGAAGAGCTGCAGCCACAGAAGGGAGAGAGAAATGGCCCTCTGGGATTCACTGAACAGGTAAGACTCACTGTATTTTAAAGATACATAAGTTTCAAAATTTACCTATTATCTTACGGTCTGATCACATGTCTGAAGGTTCTTTGCGGCCACATTAAAAAGGAGGGCAGGGAGAGGGACAGGAAGAGATAGTAAAAAGACCTTTAGGGCACTAGATTTTATTATTATTATTATTATTATTATTATTATTATTATTATTATTATTAAATTCAAAGCCAGGTGTGGTGGCACACACCTGTAATCCCAGTACTTGGGAGGCTGAGACAGGAGGATTGTAGGTTCGAGGACAGTCTTAGCAAGACTCTCATCAACCTAGTGAGACCCAGTTTCCAAATAAGAAAATTGGGCTAAGGATATAGCTCAAAGGTAGAATACCTCTGGGCTCAATCTCTAGTATCACAAAATAATTAATAAATAAACAGTTCGCTTCTCTGTCATGAAGCCCAGACTGAGTTGAGCGGTTAGTTCTGGAGGTAGATATATACCACCCTGAATTTTCTGGTTGAAATCCCTATCTTTCATCCAGGGCTTTAGTCCCTGCCCTTCCATTCTAAGCAAATGCTAAAAAGCCAATTAACATAGGAGGCTTTTTCAGACAAGATGATTTTGTCTTTTCTAGAAAATAAACTCTCCACTTTATAAGCCCTAAACCATGGACAGGTTAGGGCATGTGCAAGCCACAATGGAGATGGGGAGGGGGGAAGAAGACTCAGGATGGAATCATCTGTTTAAATAGGCTAGGATGGAAGGCCAGGAGAACTGTACAGTTGCCACACCCAAGCCTGGTGTCAATGAAGAGAGTTCTAGTTTAATACCTTATATCTTTGAAATGTTCAAGGTCTCTGCTCTACCAAGGCCGTGGTAAGTTGAAAACCTAAGTCACCCTTGTTCTCCACCCTGCTTCTTTCCTTTGCTTCTCCATGGAATCCCACAGAATGACATAAAAGAGTCATAGGACTATGACCACGCTCAGGGTTGGCACTGGCTGGGCTTCAGTCCACCAATGTCAGGAAAACATTAAGATTCACCCAATGATGGAGCCCAAGGGCGAAGAGCACTCTTTCCATCACTGGAAACAGTGACCCCTACTGAAGCTAATCCCTTTGTCATCCTCAGCATCATGATGGTATTTCATCCCCGACAGACCTGTCTCAGCCCATTCCCAGGAGAGAGAACTCTAAATAATGCAGCCAAGGAACATATGAGGCTTTGGGGCCCAAATGACTGTACACTGTTTATTGAGAACACCTGTAGATGGTGGGAAGGAGGGAGGCCCTGTACCGCATCATGGCCACCACTGACTGGGAGTCAGGCCCAAGGAGCACAGGCAGAGCTGGGGCTGGGCTTCCCGTGACTCACTGACCATCTCAGAGGGTAGGGGGAACTAGAGAGGACCAGGCTGAAGAGCCTGATTCCATGTTGCAAGTGGGGACTGAATGGCCTTTGCCTTTCAGAAACAGAGGCTCAGGGGAGGGGGACTACTAGAAAAAAATATAAAACTCTAAGATTAAAAAAAAAAAATAGTCCTCCTGTACATAAGAAGATACCACCTGCTCTCCAGGGCCTGAGACTGGCAGCAGGGGCCTGAGGCAGGCAGACAGGCCAAAAGCCTCCAGGAAGAACAGTGGTTTGGCTGAGACAGTCAGCTGCACATAATTGGCCAGTCACCAGCACCCAGCAAAACTCCATCCATGCTCAGGCAGGGCAGGAAAGCACCCGGCCACTTGGGAATATACAAATATTTACCAGATTCTCTTTGCTTGTTACAAAAACAGTTAAGAAAGCTTACAGCAGATTATTTACAAACAGTATCCT
>PVLC010045151.1:0-11906 GCA_004027655.1 Graphiurus murinus | reverse complement strand
GTGTGTGTGTGTGTGTGTGTGTGTGTGTGTGTGTGTGTGTGTGTGTGTGTGTGTGTGTGTGTGTGTGTAGGGGGGGTCTCTCTGAGGGTTACATAGCATCAAGGGGAACTAACCACAGCTCCATCCATCCTCACCACAATCTTGCTCCAAAAACCAGATTTCCCAAACTCAGTTCTTAGGGGAGACAAGCCAAAGCCCCTCTCTACTGTGGAAGCTTTGCCGAAACGATCACATAATATTGCTGCCCGTTATCACCCTTTCTGCGATCCAGAATACATTTGCCAGCTTCCTTCGCTAACTTCAGGAGAGCCTTTATAGAAAGGGAAATCAACATATAGCTCTCAATTTTCATTGTCATCGTTTTTAAATATGAAAGAATAATGCGATGTGTTTAATGAACTGTTATTGGCTCCCTTTAGTTATTCCAAGAATAAGAGAACATGTGGTCACAGTGTCTCTGAGTGTCAGGAAGTTAAACTCCAGGCAGAAATCTACTGCCAAAAAAGTCAAAATGAGAAATAGCTTCAGAAAGTATTCGGACTTGCTGGCTACTCTTTATCCGTACTTACAAAAGGAAACAAACGCTGGAGAATGTGTGCGGTTGGGGAAGAGGGGGGAGTTTTCTCATCCAGCAATCATACTCAAAATCCACGCCTTTTTCTACAACTTTGTGTGTAATATTGCTATTGCTTCTATTTCAATTTTGAAAGCTTCGATCTTCAAATGAAGTTTATGAGTGTTTTGAACATGTATAAATATGTACATGTATAAATATGAACATGTATAAATATTTCTTGTATAAATACAAGAAATCCTACTATCTCGTATAACCATGATGCACCAATAGAAAGAAAATCTTAAATAAATAAAAATAAAACTTTGGTCTTCAAAGAACACCTTTCCTTCGGGCTCTCTGCCACCAGGTGACGCTCCACCTGGTGACGGGAGTGGCGGTGGCAGTTGGGGCAGGCTATGTCGCTTGCAGTTGGGCGCTGTGGGCCTTCTCAGAGACTGAAATACTTTATTACTCACATCGTGTTTTATGTAAAGATAATGTCACCCTGGAGGGGAAGGTTTTGACAGAATTTAGTGTTGTCATGTTTAGAGACCTGGAAATGGGCCGATCCTGCCCTTGTGAGAAGCCCGGCTTCCCAGGGTCCCTTGTTCTCCTTCTGTGGACCTCGCTCCCCTCCTGTCATTCCTCCTGTCATTCCTGCTCTCATTCCTGCTCCTGAGTGCCTCCCCTGTCCCTCCCCACTGCTCCCCAGTGCCCCCCACCCTCCTTTCTTATCTTCTTCTATGTCATCAGCTCTTCCCCCACATCAGGCTCCCTCTTCATCCATCCTGCCCCTCCAGCCCCATCTACCCCCCCACACACACACTGCCAGTCCTCCTTTCCAGTGGGCCTCCTTTCCACATCAGCCTCCCTCTTTGCAGACTGACTGAGTGACCCACACGCCAAAGGAGCAAGGGCAGAATGCAGATCTGGAACCATTTCATTGTGTGCAGCAAAGTTGGACCAGAAAGTCTGGGACAGAAAGTCTGGGCCAGGCCAGGCATGGCGGCACAGGCCTGGGTGATCCCAGTACTTGGGAGGCTGAGACAGGAGGATTGCAGGTTTGAAACCAGCCTCGGCAACTTAGCAAGAACTTTGGCAACTTAGCGAGACCTTGTTTTAAAATATAAAAACATAAAAAGGGTTGAGGGTGTAACAGAGCGAAGGCAGAATGTCCCTAGGTTCAATCCCCAGTACCAAAAAAGAAAAGAAAAGAAAAAAAAAGTCTGGAACAGGTGGCAGAGGGTGAAGCCCAACTGGGGCTCCTGTTCCCCCAATCCTCCCCACACCCAGAAACTCATCTTCTGATCAACTGCATGGCGGGAAGTGGCATGGGGGCAATCTGGAGATTATACGCTGGCAGAGATGCTGCGCCCAGATGCCCACCTGAAGGACATTGGAGAGAAGGCCGGTGTGTGTCCCTCAGCCACAGCGTGGGAGCAGAGACAGAGCTGGGATCAGAGCTGAGGCTGGAGGGTCTCTGTCCCTGGTGATCATCCCAAAGAGTCGAGCATGTCAGCACAGAAGGTTTTTTTGTTTGTTTTTTCAAGTGTAGGCACATAGATTGAGGCACTGTTTCTCATACATCCCTGATGGTTCAGAGCCCAGAATGTTCCCTTGGTCTGGGGTGGTGGGATCTGAGATTTAAACTCTTTTTTAGCAAAGGCACTAGGTGATTCTGCAAGAAACTTTGAAGAAAGACTGCTCCTTGAGCACACCTTGGTATCTAGCTTGCTCATCCACAAGTGTTGTCTATATTAATTATTAATTTAGTGACTGCCTAAGCTGAGCCTGATTTGATGCCCAGGCTTGAATAAAACTAATCTAAATTACCTGACCCTTCAGAGTCTGTTCTGGGATGGAGGAAAAGCAACTGGAGATATTTTTATTTTTATTTAGTTGTTGTTGTTTACAAAATTGCATAGAGGTTGTGTATGGCTTTCTTTTTTACCTTTTGTGAAATTTGAGTCAATAAATATCGGTTTGGATATAGTTCATTCCCTGAAGGTTCACAATTCGTTCCCTGTATATGGTATTGTTGGTGGTGGGTTGTTGAAGAGGGAGGTGGAGGAGGTGATTGGGTCATGACCGCCGTCAGGAAAGGCTTAATGCCGGCCTCAGACAGATTGTTAGGTCTGGAGGAGGAGTGGGTTAGTTCTCAGGAGAGTGGTTTGTTGTAAAAGAATAAGCCTGGCCCCTCTCTGGCCTCTTGCCCCTGACCTCTCCCACTGCTCAGCACTGGTTAGGATATGGCTCCTATCCTGCCGCATAACCAAGAGGACCCGCCTTCTTTGAACCCCAGCCCCTGGATAGGTAAAATGGAATAGAGGCACAGGGTTTGTCTTTTTCTCTCTGTGTGTCTATCTCTCGCCTAACAGAAGTTGTTTCTGGCTACTTTAACGATGAACTTTCAGGGCAAACTTCTACAGTAGCTTGTATTCCTGCTAGGACAGTTCTAGAACAACTTAAACAGCGGATGTGAAGGATCGTCATAGAGATTTAAAAAGAGAGAAGTATAGAGCCGGGCAAGGTGGCACACACCTCCCAGTGCTTGGGAGGCTGAGAAAGGAGGATAGTAGGTTGGCAACTTAGTGAGACCCTGTTTCAAAATAAAGAATAAAGAGAGCTGGGGGTGTAACTCAGAGGTAGAACTCTCCCTGGGTTCAACCAAGAGAGAGAGAGAGAGAGAGAGAGAGAGAGAGAGAGAGAGAGAGAGAGAGAGAAAAGAAGAAGAAGAAGAAGAAGAAGAAGAAGAAGAAGAAGAAGAAGAAGAAGAAGAAGAAGAAGGAGGAGAGGAGAAAGAAAGAAAAGGAGGAAGGGAAGGGAAGGGAGGAGAGGGGAGGGGAAGGGAGGGGAGGGGAAGACGAAAGCCAAATGAACCCCGGAGCTATGCCTGTGGATTGGAAACCACTTTATCAAGTCCTTGACAAATCAGCACACAAGGAAGGCCTCCTGGGGCCTTGCGCACCCCTTACTTGCAGGAGTTTGGGATCTGTTGAATTATAACTAAACGATTCATCTTTAAAATCAGCCAAATCACAAAATGAAAAAAAAAATTAACCAAACCATTAAAAAAGAAAAGTTCCCCTAAGAGGAGGGCTCTTTACGAAGCCAACAATTGTTGACTTTTCGGCACACACATGGAAGTGCAGGGCTCGGGGACATGGGGTCCGCAGGTCCCAGCCTCAGATGCTCTGCCAGTGACCCGTGCTCCACGGCGGCCAGCTGGCCATAAAAGGGAGTCAGGAATCTGCAGAGGCTCCGGGCAGCAGCAGCCAGACTTTCGCAGCTCTCTTCTCTCCCAGCTCTACCCACTGTCTCCTGACTCACCCCAACTCCTGGGAGCTAAGTGCTCTGCTCCATATCTCCAAACCACATTACTGGGCAGTGGCCTCTGACCTCCTCCTGTCTGGTAGCTTACCTGAAGCTCCCCCCCATCCTGTGACTGGAGCCCCCCTTCCCACAGGGCAGCTAGGTCTGCCATCACCGAGACCCTCCTCTCTGCAGGTAAACCTGTCCCCCTCCCCAGCCTCCATCACTGATGGGAGGTGAAGGGTTCAACACAGCAACGCCCTTGGCATCAGTCCACGTGTCCAGAAAGTTCCTTATTGCAGCGAAACCCCTCACCTTAATCCCTTAACCCCCCACCGTCATCCTCCTGGACCCTGCCCCTCTCGTACCTGCCACCTGTCAAGGGAGACTGTTTGCTCCCCTTCTATTTGTCTTTTTGCCCTGATTTGGTGTGTGGCCTTTGCCTTGTTATTAAATAACCAGGATATGTGTGTGTTTTTCTCTGGCTGAAGAGGGCTATACACGTAACAGGACAATAAAAGCACCAAAGAACACCTGCTGCCCGCTCTGCCCAACAGCGCTGAATGCTACTGCCCACGTGTCTTAAGGGATGATAATCTCCCCCAGATACAGCAGCATCTGGCTCCTGACCCTCGTCCCCCTCCCAGGAGCCTTTCTGGGGCTTTTGGACACTCACGCCCTTGAGCATCGCCATGGAACGTTCTACGCATCTTTCTGGGTTTCTCTTCGGTTTGCTCCTTCGCCCCTGCATTGTGTAAGAAAGATCAGCACCTCAGAGGTCATGTGGAGGATCTCAGCCAATGTCACAAAGTCCAGGATCCACGCATGAGAAAAAATAGGGAAGAAAAAATAGAAAATAGGGAAGAAAAGGGACTTTGGATAAATGAGGAAAGAGACCAGTAGAATAGGGGAAGGGGGTTGGAGAAGGAAAGTGAGGAGGGGAAAAGAGAAAATTGATGAAGAAAACAGTCCAAAGGATGCTGTGTCCACATAGGCAGGTACCACTGCCAGTCTCACTGGCATGCATGGAAGGGGCGGGGCGGGGGGGTGGGGGTGGGACCCAGAAGGAAACACACTTCCTGCTATGGGCCTCTATGTGTGTATCCCTTTAAACCTCACCATGGTGTAAAATTACAAGGCACCAATAAAAGTATGCTTTTAAAAATGCAATCACAAACAAAGCTTAATTTTTAACTAAATAAAAGTATAACTCTGATCCTTAAAAAAACAAGTCTTGTGGAGGAATCCAGGTAGGAATTTAAATCTCCATTGTGTGAACAAGAAAAGCACAACTCACTCTAAATTCTGAAGGTCAGAATGTGCATCTCAGGAAGAAGTAGATGACAATATTTAGGACAAGAATCTTCCCAATAATGCTGCATTGCCCTAGGGGTTGGACCCAAGGGTAAACTCTTCCATACCTACCCTGAAAGCTATTGGCACAGAGGACTCATATTCTACCCCGAGAAGTCTACACGAGACAATCACAGAAGGGGAATCTGAAGAAAGAGGATAGCAGGCAAATTCCCCAGGATCTGCCGAGTCTGATGTGCCAGGGCCAAGCAGAATTTAATTTCTGCATGATACGTCCCCAGGATAGCCCAGAGACCAGACTGAGAACTATCCCAGGTGAATACAGTGACTCCCACAGCATCGTGGAGCCGGGGGACATAAGTAACATAGACCAGAGCCCTAACTCCATCAGAGAAAACACCCCTCTGCCAAGGACAATTTGTCAGACAGGAAACAGACTGTGAAGAGCCATGAAGATGCTAATGTGGCCTCTAAAACGTCACAACAGCTTCTGCTTGAAGGAAAGGACAGACTTACATGTTGAAGAATTAGGGGCCGTGCTGGCTACTGACAAATTGTTATTTTGACTTATTTATTTTTGCAGTACTGAAGACTGCACCCAGGGACTCTCTACCATTGAACTATACCATGGCCCCTTTTTCTTTTTTATCTGGAGAGACAGTCTCACTAAGTTGCCCAGGCTGGCCTCCAACTCCTGATCCTCTTGCTTCAGCCTCCTGAGCATCTGGGATTACAGATGTGCACCACTGCTCCCTGCAAAATTATTAACTTTTAAATGCCCCATCTCAATTCCCATCCCTTTTGCCTGTTTGGGGATGGTGGTGACAGACTGCGGCCCAGACGCTCTGCAACATAGACCTTTCCTGGGTTAAAAAGTGACCTCTGGCTAGCTCTGGAAAATATAACTAGAAAAATCTGAAAGGAGTAAACACCTGGATGACAAGCCCCTGTCCCCTTAGGTGATGGAATCTTTCGGTCAAGAAGGAAAAGCTCACAGGAATCTTCTCTGTCTCAGTGAGCACAGAAGTCCCAGGACTGTCTGCTGCAGAAGTCATAGGAGCCAGAAAGCAACGAGGGTCTCCGTCTCATGGCGCTTCCTAAGCTTCAGGAGATGGAACTAGACAGAATATGGAGTGAACCATATTCTGCTATCCGCCTTCTTCAGATTCCCCTTCTGTGATTGTCTCGTGTAGACTTCTCGGGGTAGAATATGAGTCCTCTGTGCCAACAGCTTTCAGGGTAGGTGCAGAAGAGTTTACCCTTGGGTCCAACCCCTAGGGCAATGTGGTATTATTGGGAGGATTCTTGGCCTAAATATTGTCATCTACTTCACTCGCCCCGGGAGCGAGGTCTTAGGCACTGGGCACTGGTTCTCGTCACTGGGGAACATTGCAACATACAGGGGTCTCTTTCTACCGGGGTTCCTGCCTCATATTATCTGGAAACACTGATGGACATAGCCCACCCATCCTTCCAACAGGCCGGGCCATGAGCGCCTCTGTGACCTGGCTTTACATGGTCCTGGCCTGGGGGCAACCCCACGCTGGCCCCTGGGGGTCACCTACCCCTGCACGGCCACTCAGACGGAGCTATGAGATTCCCTGCTCAGGTGTGCCTGCCATGCTGTTTGCTCTCAGCCAGGACAATGACCTCAGCCCATGAGTCACCTGAGACTGTCACCACCACTCACCACGGTCATTTTAAACACACGGTTCAGCACAAGTTCCCAAGAGGATTCCATCCTCATTTGACCAAAGATGGGTAGGTAAGAAGACAAGGAATGGATCTCCTTCACCATCATGTCAATTGCCCCTCGTCCACCAAACCATGATGAAATACAAGTGACAAAGCTCAAGTGAAAGGACACAAGGGAACAGAAAGCTCTGCGCTGTGCCTCTGTCCCCTGCCCTGGTCCAGGGTGGCCATGAGCTCTGAGGGCCACAAGGATAGCCTTCTCTTACAGGAGCCCCTGCAGCAGAACAGGAAACCACAAACCTTTTCTATACAGGGCTGGAGAGCAAGTATTTCCAGCTTTAAGGGTCCTACTGTCTGTCTCAACAATTCAACCCTGTCAATGAGGAGCAAAAACAGCCATAGATAATATGAAAAGAAATGAGCGTGGCTGTATTCCAATAAAACTTGACTGAAAATGGCATTGGCAAGATTGGCCATGGGCTATGGTTTGCCAACCCCTGCATTAGGTGATCACCTCACTCTTAACCAATACTACCTCCATTCGAGGGTACCGGGATCTGCCTCTAAGCCCAGTGACAACAGGGTGTCCTGACCCTCCTGGGTAGCAAGGGGTGGGCCTTGATCTATTTCTGTGCAGCTTCAATGAGTCCATTTAAGTCTTTGTGATTCAAAGCCAGGGCTCCCAGACTCACAGTTCTGGGTACTTAGAGACTGAGACAGAGCTGAGACCCACAATCACATCTGAACATCTTATCCCACCTGCAGGACAGGGCCTGGTCATCTCTGACCTGACTGCCTTCTGTCCTCTTCCCCTGTACCCCCTTTTTATAAGTAGAAATGTCATGTTCTCTTTTCACGAGACTAAAACAATAGCAAACATCTGACCAATGGTGTAATGACTGCTTTACTTCCAAATAACACACATACCTTATTCCCCATCATACCATGCCACCTGCCCCAATCCTTGATATGTCTCCCGGGGAGGCAGAGTCACCCAGAATCACAGTGTTTGGTCACAGTCGCGAGGAGTTGAGATGCTATGAGCAGCATCCCAGAATCTTAAAGAATCGTGGGATTTTCTGGAGAGAAGCAATCTCTAATATACAAAGTGGAACACCACCCTCCCACCCACCCCCCTATGGAAGAAGGCCAAAGACTTCAGGAACCAAAGACAGTCTTCTTTAGGAACTCAAAAGGGACAAACATGCCAGGCGTGGTGGCACATATCTGTAATCCCAGTACTTGGGAGGCTGAGACAGGAGGATTGCAGATTTGCTGCTAGCCTCAGCAACTTAGAGAAGTCCTCTGCAACTTAGTGAGATCCTGTTTCAAAACTAAAAAATAAATAAAATAGGGCTAGGGGTATAGCTCAGAGGTAGAATGCCCGTGGGTTCAGTCTCCAGTATGACAGAGAGAGATTGATTGATTGATTGATTGATTGATTGATTGATTGAGGCATCCACAAGGCAGACAAGGTTTTCTGGGGCAGAGTGCCTGCTTGTGCTTGGGGTGACCTTTAGCATGAAGATGATGTCTTCGTGGATCAGGAAGTCTTGAAGGTCATAAAGATGATTCCTTCAGGCAGGAAGCAGAAAATAGTAAGTGTCTTGGAGAATTCCAGCAGCTGCCCCTGTGGTTTTGGAGCTGTGGTTTACTTCTTAATCAAAAGGCATTTGGCCTATACGAAGGGGCCTATAAATCACAGGAAGTTTCAAGAAGTCAACAAAAGGATTCCAGGCGAGAGGCAGCCAGAAAGAGGGAAATCTGATCTTCATCCCTTTTATTAAGTTAACATTTTTCTACCGGCATTTATCTTCTCCCCTCGAGAATCCCTCCACTGGCTTTCAGGATGAAGAAGCCAGTCTAGCGTTGGCAAGCCCTAGAGTGGGTGGGCCGCCATTCTGCTTCTCGCTCAAATATCAGCTTCAAGACCAAATATAACGCCCCCCACCACCAAATTAGCTCCTCCTCGTGAGCAATAAGTTATAAATAAGTTGAAGTTCACAGCCAGAGAACTTGAGACAATCCTGATACAGGCTGAAAAAAAAAGTCACATCTCGGGTTACAGTCTGAAAGCTAGGCCTGGCTTTTCACTCAGGGTGATGGTTGGTTTAATGGTGGTTCACATCCAGGGAACATTTCAGGCCACCCCGAGAGCATGGTCACCCAAGGGTTCCTTCCTGCCTTGGAAGAAAGGCCACTTGGGGGTTTTAAGGCTAACTACCTATACTTCTTGCAGCCATGAAAATAAAGCAACGCCACCACTCCTGAGCTTTCTTTTGATTGTTCCCAGAGAGAATTCCTCCACAATTTTGGGCGTGCACAGATTTTGGGCACTGCTTAGAAACATGCAAAGGTCCTTTCCCTTTGGGGCGCCCCACACGATGGCCATAAAGATGATGTGATCAGAGGTTCTAACACTCTACTTGTGTTATTCCAGGCTTTCAAAGGAGCTAGATTTGGGGACTCGCAGTCTGAGCACTGGGAGCTGGAGGATGTAGCTGTGTGGAGAGGGTTGGACTGGTTTCAGCGTTTATTCTTCTCTGCTTGGCTTTTGTGGCTTGTTACCTGGCTGGCTGGAGGCTAAAACCAGGGATAGCCTGGTGAATGTAGGTATGAACACAGGCAGACACTGTACAGCTGTTCTTTGTAAACAGAGTCGACATGTGGGCAAATAGGCCTCGTTGCTCAAGATCAGGTGATGTTGCCCTGGGGTTTTACAGCCCGGGGATGGCCTATCTCACCGGCTGCAGACCCACAGGCAAGGAGCCAGCCTCTGTCCTGGGGCTGGCTAGGAATGGCTGCCAGAGAGCCGGCTTGGACCTACTCACTGTAAAGGACTCCATGGGCGACAATTACGCAATGATTTCTAGTTCGTTGCCTACTGAATTCTACCAAAGGGCTTGAGACCTGTAAGCATATAATCACATATACTAAAACAGCAATTGGCAGGCTATCACCTGAGTCCTATTTAAGTAAATAAAGTTTTATTGAAACCTGGCTATGGCCATTCATTTCCATACTGCCTCCCGCTGTCTGGGCTCCATAAGAAAAGCAGGGCGTCTTGGTAAATGACCTTGTGTCTGAAAAGACTGGAATGTTTACTGCACATGCCTTTACTGAAAACTTTGCTGGTTCCTGCACTAGGGAAAGACGTGGATAGAAATGCTAACTTTCGAAGACTTAGGCCCCAAGGTAACTATTATACATTAGCCTACAAATGGAAGTACAAACTGGATTCACCCTCAATAGACAACGATATTGGAATAGTTGAGGAAATGTGGTTGGCCTATGGTAGAATAATATGCAGCCGTCTAAAGTTACATTTATTTCTTTTGGAGGGGGGTATTGGGAATTGAACCCAGAGGCATTCTATCTCCGAGCTACACCCCAAGTCCTATTTTTTTTTATTCTTTATTTTGAAACAGGGTTTCACTAAGTTGCAGAGAGACTCACTAAGTACCTGAGGCTGACCACGAACCTGGATCCTACGGTCTCAGCCTCCCAACTACTGGGATTGCAAGCGTGCGCCACCACACCTGGCGCTAAAGTTACTTTCATGAGTGATTTTAATAGCACATGAAAAAACAATATTTTGTTGCATGAAAGGTGAATATAAAATGCATTATCAACTAATTTCAACTAAGCCCCCATCCCCCATTTTTTTTCGCAAAGAAAAGTATCAGGTGAAAATAGTATATTGAAACTTTAGCATTTGGTAAAAGGAAATTTGGGTGATACTTATTTTCTTCCTTATACTTTTGGATTTTTAAGCCATTTCTATAATAAATATCACTTTTATGAGAATAAAATGTTTATTTTAAAAAGAAGAATTAGAAGTTCATAAGCTCTATCTTATGGCAGGAAAAATAATTGTTCTGGGGATGAAATTATTTTATTGCTATGTTTCTGGATGCCAAAAGAGGGAGGGAAGGAGAGAAGGAAGGAAGGAAGGAAGGAAGGAAGGAAGGAAGGAAGGAAGGAAGGAAGGAAGGAAGGAAGGAGTGGTGGGAAGGAGGGAGACAGGCACCGGTGATATGATGTTCCAAAGAGCATTTCAGTTTCCAAAGGAGAAGACACGTTTTCCTGGAAGAAACTTTAAAGGACAGCAGCTTCCTCGTGCCTGAACAGGATGTTGGTGAGGACCACCGTGAGGTCCTCACGCTGACTGCCAGCACGTCTCACCCTGGAGATGTTCTCAGACTAGGGTGACCATGGAGACTCTTGGGAAGGGTGGCGAAGAGCGGTCCTTCTCCAGGTTTTAGAAAAAAAGAAAAGAAAATCAGACATCCCTCAAAATCTTCTAGAAGTATGAACTAAACACTTGTGGGGGGAAAAGTTGAACTGGAACACTTAACGCTATCAAAAGCAGTCAGCTTGAACTCGTTGCAGGTTCTGTTGCTCTGTTTCTAACTATGTAGAGCTGCGTAATAGCAGATTGGAGCTAGAAGAAATGACAGACCGCAGTGTTAACATTATAGATGTTGTTGTTTTTCCCAGAGTAGGCACTGAAGGCTGCAGAGTATGTGGTTAAGCAGACCTTTCCATGGGCAGACATCATTTCCTTCTATTTATTCCTACACAAAGCATTCCACTCAAGACACAGAAAGAAAGTGGGTGGTTATTAAACTGTACAAAATAACTTCAAATAAAAAGGAAAGAAAAGAGAAAGACAAGGGGAAAAAAAAACAAAAACAAGAAAACAATGCACCCTCTAAAGCCTGTCAACTTTCTTTATTCCCATTGTGAAGGCTAAGAAACCCGGGGGGTTATGTCTCCCAGACATCACAAGAAATCCCATAAAGTTACAATTCAAGCTCTCCTAGCCAAATTAAATTGAGGAATGAGGCTTGATTACTGCTAAAAGCAGAAAGTAGGACAAAACTTGGGGACAGTCATATATCACCAAGTTTCTACAGCCGTGGCAGAGAGAGGCTTTGAACTCTGAAAAGAGCCAACCAGAATGAAAACCAGGAGGGAGATGTGTGGAAAGCGTTTAAACTGCCCTTCACAGCGAACAAGCTGCTGC
>PVLC010045150.1:0-11918 GCA_004027655.1 Graphiurus murinus | reverse complement strand
CACCCCCTCATCCTCCCTTATACTCCCTGCATTGCTTCACTGGAGTTTCTCCTTCATTATCTGAAGTCTTTCTTGTAGCCAGATTATTCCTTAGCTTCTGCATATGAGAGGAAACTTAGGACCTCTCACTTTCTGTGACTGGCTAATCTCACTTAACACAATGTTCTCCAGGTCCATCTATTTTCCTGCAAATGACATAATTTTGTTCTTCTTTATTGCTGAACAGAATTCAATTGTGTGTAGATCCCATAATTTTGTAATCTATCTGTTCTTGATGGACACTGAGGTTAGTTCCATAATTTGGCTATTATGAATTGCACTGCTATAAACATGGATATGTATGTATCACCATAATATTCTGATTTCAGTCCCTTTGGAAAGATATCCAAGAGTGGTATAGCTGGATGATATGGAGAGTCCATTCTCAATTTTCTGAGGAATCTCCACACTGATCTCCACAGCAGCTGCACTATTTTACAATCCCACCAAGGGTGTAGAATAGTTCCTATTTCCCCACATCCTCACCAACATCTATTATTGTTTGACTTCTTGATGATTGCCATTCTGATTGGGGTTAGATGGAATCCCATGTAATTTTGATTAGGAAATGCATGTATTTATTTGCTCACCTAAGAAGTAGAGTCAGTGTGAGTTTTCCTGTTATTTACTTTACAAGGTTATCATGATGAGAAGTCAGAGGGTATTGTTCTTTAATACTGTTCTCTTAAGCTTAATAGGCTGTCCCTAATATGACAGTCACACAAAGCCATTAAATAAGCATTACAATTTCCTCTTTGGCAAATATGAGACTATCTTTCCGGAGAAAATAAAATAAAAATGTTAGCACTCTTCTTTTTTATATAACTGCAAGAAATTCTCTTTTTGAATATTCATGGCTTTTAATTTTCAAATTCCTAATTTCCCAAATTGTACCTAATTGTGATTTACCAAAGTATTATGCTCTTGTTTTTATAAGTCTCATTTGGCTTGTTATAGGCAGTATAAGCAAAATTTTTTCTCTATATGCAAAATATTGTTTTGAACAAATTATCTTCTTTATAAGACAAGTTTTTCAAAGAACTAGGACTAGAGCATTCCCCCTCACACAAACAAATTTTTATCTTTTTCACCCTGAATATTTAACCTCCTTAAGTCACCTTTACATGTCTTGAGTAATTATTATAATTGTAATATACTGCTTTCTCATATGGTTATTATATGCGTTAGAGAGTCCTGATTATATAAAAAGAATATTTTAAGGTATTAAAAAGTATAAAGGTAGCCAAGCATGGTGGCTCACATCTATAATCCTAGTACATGGGAGGTTGAGACAGGAGAATCATAGGTTTGATGATCCTCAATGTAGCAAGTCTCTCAGCAACTTAGTGAGATCTTGTCTCAAAATAAAAAATAAAATAGAGCTGGGAGTATAGTTCAGAGGTAGAATGCCCCCTTGTTCAATCCCTAATATCACCACAAAAAATTTAAAGTATAAAGGCAGCTACAAATAAAGAGCAAATAGACAAAGAAGGAGATGACAGAGAGGGAGGGAGAGAGATCCAGCAACATCACACTTTAAAATTCATCAATGCTAACTTTGAGCCTGATGCCTCTGCACATACACTTATACCAGGTTGCTTGAAGTGGGTTCAAGAATGAGAATAGTGAATTTGTCAAGGCCAAGTCTTATTTAACTAACATTCTAAACAACTATGAGTCATAGGTAGTTTGGGTGCCTTTATAGATGAAACCAAAGCTCAAACATGCTTATGTAATTTGACTGAAGTGCTCATTAGGCAGAGATGGGATCCTAATCCAAGCCAAATCTACTTCTCCAAAAGCCCTTCAATTTAACAAGTCATTCACTGACTCTTTTGGCAATTTTAATAACCAATTCGATGTCAGCTCCATGGCACAGAAAACAATCATTTGATAATTGACACATAACTGGTCATTATTTCAGAAAAGCATGACTTTACTAGAAAGCCATTAAATGAGTAACTATGTGAACAGGTAGGCACGAGTTCCAATCTTTGACAAGGCTTACATTTCAATGAAGAATAAATACCTACATGATACTTGTTCAACAAAATCCCCCTATTAAAATGTACTCATTCCTACCCCCATGCAAAGCATTAACAGACCATTCCCACAAGATTCAAGTCAGTAAGTCCAGGGTCCTACTCTCTTTGAATGTAAGAGGAATTACAAATGGTAGTATTATAATTACATAGTTATTGCCAGGCACAGTGGCTCACACTGTAATCTTGGTTACTCAGGAGGTTGAAGCAGGAGGACTGCAAGCTGGAAGCCAAGTGAGCAACTTGATGAGACCCTGTTTCAAAAATAAAAAGGGTTGGGGTATAGATCATTGGTAGAGCACTACTGAGTTCAGTCCCCAGTACCACAAAATAATAAGAAAAATGACATAGTTGTTGAGATGTATTTTATGTCCTCATTCTTCAAGAATGTGTGTGTGTGTGTGTTTGTGTGTTTGCACATGCACATGAGTACACATGTGTACTTCCCTGTAGGTTACTTTTCTTTTTTTATTTATTTTGCTTTGTTTTTCAGTTAGTTAGTTAGTTTGTTTGTTTGTTTTGTGCTGGGGATTGGACCCAATGGCATTCTACCTTTGAGCTATGTCCCTAGTCCTATTTTATTTTTATTTTAAAACAGGGTCTTGCTAAGTTGCTGAGGATCTTGCTAAGTTGATGAAGTTAGCCTCAAACCTATGATCCTCCTGTCTCAGACTCCCAAGTTTTGAGATCACAGGTGTATAACCCTACATCTGACTACTTTTCTTGTTTTATACACTTATTGGAGTCAGAAAAAAAAAAAAAAAAAACAGTAGGGGAGAACCAATTTTACAAGGATAGTGCATCATACAGTAGGAAAATGTTTTCTAAAAGTCTTTTATTCTGGAAAATTTCAAATGGAAAAACAATATGTAGACATAATTGCATAACAACTCCATGTGCCATCAATTCAGCATCAACAGGTACCAGCTTACAGCCAATTTGGGTTCATTTCTGTCCTCACCTGTTTCCCTCGCTCAGTTTCAGATTATTTTGAAATAAATAGCAGACTTCATATCATATCTTTTTATATATGAAGGAGTGTGAGGACATTTAAAAATAAATCATATGACTTATTTACATAGCAAGGTAAAAAACACTTGGCAATACCTGAATTCGAGTTCTATAAGAATAATTTTAGATGACCACCTGGGCTAGGACAAATTGAATCTTGGAACACACCTAGCTTTTTACTGCCTTTCGGCATTGACTTCTAGGTCTTCCATATTCAATTCCCACCCCATGACCCTAAACTGTTTCCCATGGTTTCCTCTGGCCCAGTACATCCACGCTCTCACTCTCTTTCATTGATATCACAAACCAAACCCCTGTGTGCCTCCCCTGGGTCTAGAATACCACAGCCCTTCCTTCAAAACCAACATCTCTTTAAGATTCAGATCAGGTACTGTCTGCTTCAGGAAGTCTTTCTGGAGTGGTATGAGTCCCAGCAATCTCTCCCTTTCCTAAAACCTGTTGCTCTTATGTTTGACTCTTCACATGTAAGATTCTATTATATATACCCTTGTATGTTTGTTTTCCCACTTTGATGAAAGGCAATGAATATAATTTATAATTGATAGGTGTCTTAAACTTTAATGGCACCAGCCATGAACTATGTAGCAAGTGCTCAATAAATGTGAACTCATTTATTAGTAGATTTAGGAGTGTCAAATATCTACATGAGACTGGGAATGTGGAATGAATCTATTTAACATTTAAATGATGAATGCAATACATTCAGTTAAGTGTTAAAATTGCTAAATTTCTTCCCCACAAAAGAAATTTACTAATAGCCTACAGTTTGCTAGCACATTTTTAAAAATCAAGACTCTAAACTCTTCAAGATATAAGATTTATCTAATCATGATAATAGTCCTAACATAGATTTATTTGGTATTTATTTCTTATAACATCTCTAAATGTTATCTCTGTAAGAAGTACCAGGAGCCCTTGAATAAAACTTGAATAAAAACTGAATGTTCTCTCTGGTTTCTAGAGAGTTCATCATAAATGCTGAGCAGGGGCAGCCCCTAAATAGCACTACTCAATCTATTTCATTTATACTGCTAGGCATTTGAAAATGGAATATTTTTATGTGCTGAACCAATTTGATTTGTATGTATGATTTCCCGCTCATATTTTTTCTTTTTCCACTCAACTCTGATTTTAATAGCGATGATATATAATGACAAATATGTGAATGAAAGTGATAGGAAATTCATGTCATTATTATTCTTGACAGAAACAATATGCTACTATGAAACTTGGTTATTAAAATTTACTCTGTGATGACATTAGAAAGAAAATAAACTGGCTATCTTGACTATTTTATTAAAATTGTTGGAGTAGGTGTTGACAACCATTAGTGATTATCATTTCCTAGGCTAGATATTTCTAGACTGCAAGCTCATTTAGGGCATTTCAACTCTTGTTTAGGCTTGTATTCCCCTGTGTATAGGACAGGACCTAATATATATGTGCTCCTTAAGTGCTTAATGGGATAAATGATTGGAGTTATGATGTTAATTGATGGTAACTGCACGAAGGAGCAGAAGGGAGATGTTTCTCTGTCATATCTCGAAATAATGCTATCCAAGCAAACTGATCACACCCCAACTTAAATTTTAATCCCCAATAGAAGGTTAAAGGGTACAGGGGGGCGTTGTAAGTTTGCTACTGTACCATTCTCAGATCTGGAGGGATCGAATACCAATACTGAGTAACCTCAGGCCTCAGTCTTTAGAGGAAGTAGAAAAATAGCTCTGTGGTTCAGAATCATTAAAATACATGGGGATACCTAACAGGACTGAGCATTTGCTGATTTGCTGTGCATCAGCCACTGCGCTAAATGCTTTGCAGGCATTATCTCATTTGAATTTCATCACGAACCTATGAAGGGGATTGCGTTTTTTTATCCATATTCCTAGCAGCGGAGATGCGAGGGCCATAGGGTACTAACCAACAGCTCTCATACTTAGCATTCCTTCACTCTACCTCTGTTATTTTAAAACTCTTCTCCCAAAATAATTTTTCTCCCTGGGACCTTGTCTTGGTATTTATTGGCTAACGTATGTCATGGCCTGTATCTCAACCTACAGTGGCCAAGTTTCCAAAAACTGCTAACGTACCTGGTTAATGTGACTCAACTCATTTGCCCACAATCTAATGCAATCTGCAGCATTTTATGTAACCCACATCTACTGTCTTCCCTGGTGAGATTTTTTTTTATCATCTGATGATACTAGAATCATTATCAAATGTCTCAATCCTGAACTTCAGCTCTGCCTTCCCTTCTCCAATTAAAATGAAACTCTAGCTGTGCATGGTGGCACATACCTGTAATCCCAGTACTTGGGAGGCTAAGACAAGAGGATCGCAGGTTCAAGGACAGCCTCAGCAACATGGCAAGCCCCTCAGCAACCTAGAGAAACTCTGTTTCAAAATGAAAAAATAAAATCAGGCTGGGGGTGTGGCTTGAAGGTAGAATATCCCTGGGTTCAATCCCCAGTACACCACACACACACACACACACACACACACACACACAAGAACGCTAATATGTGGACTTAACCTTTGTCACGATATAAGCAACCTGCATGGCCCATCCAGGCAGGTTTTAACCCAACCTTCTGGATCATCCTCTTTCTTTCCCCAGGCATCACCAGCTCCCAGAGCCTCACCTCTCCAGGACCGAGTCATTGGTTCAACTCCTCCATTCCCTCAATTAGACAAGGGAAGTCACTGCCTAAGTCTGGCATGATTTCCTTCTCCCCCAGGAAACTAGTTTTCAGCACTCTGTCAGGCTCCACATCCCAGATGGATGATACTTTCAAACTCAATATTCCCAGAGCAGAAGAACTATTCTTGAATGAAACTAGGAATTTGTGCCCCAAACTGTAATAGCATTATCATTCTCTTTTAACATCCTCTGGTGTCTCCAAACAGATAATGTCTGATAGTCAAGCTGACAAGGCCATCCTCTGATACAAACAAGCAATGGTGTAATGTGAATTTAAATCCCTCTGATTTCCTCCTTTATTACTTTCTTCCTTCATTATGATCCTTCTCCATGAAAAAAATCAAAATAAAAAATTTAAAAATTAAGTCCAAACACTGCCACATTTGGCACCTCAGTCAGGTCGTCCTGCCTTGGGATTTGTACTACAACACAACACTGATTTTCTCTTCTCTGTTTCACTCAAAACAAGCAAACAGGAAAATGACCCCTGACTCCTATTCAGCCTGCTTCTGACAAATTCATAGTACAGGGGCTATTACTTACAGCAGCTTCCTGCTTTCTCCTTCTTGATGATTGCTATATATTTAACGAGGATGCTTGGAAGGCTAACACCATAAGCCAAAAGAATGTATTCTAGTTCTGTGGTTTCAGGAAGTATAATAAAAGATAAATTAGAACCAGGGAAATTTTCCTTATGCAACTCTTAATATCACTGAAAACAGACTAGCTTTTTGGCTTTGGAGTTACAATCCAAATTTCATATACCAGTATGCCTTGTTTAGTGAAGAGAATTATTTTTCCAGCACTCATCCTGTGCCTATGCACTGTGTGTTATGCCATCCCACTCGATTCCTAATAACAGCTTGCACTGTGCAGTGAGTATTGCTATCCCCCATTTGCAGTTAAAGAACCTGGGCCTCAGCCAAGAGTAAATAGATCCCGAATTTCTCTTAGATAAGTAGTAAACCCAGTATTGGAGCCCAGATATGCCTATCTCCCTGGCATGGTATTTATCCACACCAATTTAGTCCAGTCCATTGATAGAAATATCACCTGGATGGTTGTTATATGTTCCTCACAGACATGTAAAGAGCCTGGCCTATCAATCACTTTTCAGTAATGAAAGCTCCAAGAATAAGAATCAAATTTGCTTATTTACATGCCTACTATGCCGAGACTAGGGCATGAAGCATGGTAATGACTATGGCAGAATCTTGGTCCCCAAAGATGTCCAGACCCTAGTCTCAGAATGCAGAAATATGTTACCAGAGTCAGAAGTTTAGAAATAAAGGAAGGCAAGAAGAAAAGCATAGAGAAGGAAGAAAGTGGACAGAAAAAATAAATGGAATGGGAGGAAATAAAAGGGGAGAAAATGAAAATGAAGAGAAGTCAAATTTAGGCAGTTGTATCAAATAATGGATATTTTATGTACTGTTTCTAAAAATATACCTGGGATAGTTTTCTTTGTGAGAATTTTCACCAGAACTTTTCAAGCCACTGTGCTTTAATGAGTTTAGCACTAGCTCTAAGTTTACTCTCAGGTCTATCTCCCCATTTCTTTTTTTTTAATCCTTGGACCATTATCGCTCTGTCTCCATCACCCCTTATCAAAGTGCCTGGAAGAACACTGGCTCCATTTTAGGGCACCTTCCATCTTTAGTACCCAAAGTGTTGATGTCAAGATGAACAGAACAGAACGATTGGGGTCAGTGAGAGTTCTGATGAATGCTGAAGGATTATGCTGAATGGACATGAAATGTAGGTTTCAAGCCCTAAATGGATGTGTGGAGAGGGGGTACAAAGGAAAAAGGGCACGGGGAAGGGAAGGAGGAGAGTGGTTGTGGTGCCACAGTTCCCAAGAACCCACCCCAAAGATAAGAATCTCTGATGAGGAAGTATGGTCTCTGGGTAAAGGGGCTGTTCACAAAAGAACTGAGCCCTTGAGGAGGAAGACAAAAGACTCCAGGTCCTTGAGGAAGCTGCAGCCACGTGGGCTCCTGAGGTCACTGTTGTCTGCCAGCTGCGACTCTGCTGTGTCCAAAGGGTTGCCACAGCTCCACCCCAGGGATTCATATCTCACATGTGCTCACTCAAGCATTGTTCCAAAATACAGGGTGGTTAGCAATGCCCCCTGTTCCTTCCCACCTTGCCAGCTGAAATCCCAAGCTCCAGAGCTACAGGAAGAAACTCTCTTCTCATTTCCAAATTCTCCCACCCCAGAGCCCATGGGAGCCAATGTCACCAAGACAGAACATTAGTTCTGTGACATTGTGAAACTTTCAGTGTAACATACTAAAGGCTTTGATTCTTTCTCTCTCTCTCTCTCTCTCTCTCTCTCTCTCTCTCTCTCTCTCTCTCTCTCCCCCTCCCCCCTTTTCTCAAGATTCATGTTGGTGTGATTGGAATGAGCTTCCATTTCAGCTGCATTGCAGTACCCAAACTCTCTCCTCCCTCCATCACTCAGGCTCTGTTATTCTGTCTGCCTAAGTCCACATAATGCCTTTTGCCCCTAGGGCACTTGCAGTTTTTCCTCCCTGTAATTAGACTTTGACCAGGTTCTCCTCTCCTCAGCCAAAATTGCATATGACCAAAATGAAGGCTTAACAGAAGAATGGGGTTGTTCTCAGATAGGTCCTCGGCCTGTTTGAGAATGCCTCAGGTACAGGGGCCAGTCCTAAGGTGGAGCTGTGCCCAGCATGCTCATGGAAGAAAATATGGAAACCATTTTTGCTCCAGAAAAGTGACCAAACAAAACAAAACAAAACAAACAGGATTATGGCATACACCTGTAATTCCAATAGTAACTCCAATACTTGGAAGGCTCAGACAGGAGGATCCCAGGTTTAAGGTCAGCCTCAGCAACTTAGTGAGGCACTCAGCAACATAGTGAGACTTTGTTTTAAAATAGAACAATAAAATGGGTTGGGGTGTAGTTCATAGGTAGAATGCCCCCGGGTTTAATCCTCAAAACCACAAGAAGGAAGAAAGAGAGAGAGAGAGAGAGAGAGAGAGAGAGAGAGAGAGAGAGAGAGAGAGAGAGAATGAAAGAGGGAGGAGGGAGGGAAAGAAAAGAGCAGGATTAGAGTGGGTTGCTGAAAAAATGAGAAGGGAAATAAGTGTAGCTGACTCAAACACTAGCTGCAAAGAGAGACTGATACTACACTAATGATGTTCTGTTTGCTTTACACTCCAACATATTGTTTCACATACTGGGTTTTCTTTATCACTTTGTTTGTTTTTCTTTATCAGTTTGTTTTTTTTTGGGGGGGGTGACTATAGATTATGGTATTCATTAGTACTTTTCACCAAATATTTCTAGTTCTCTGTCAGAGTATGTGACAGGATTGAGCTTGATATCTCACCTGTAGGTGGGCTGGATGTCATCTCCAGGTGGAAGCTTTAAGAATTAGTGCAGGATCACTACACTTTTTCTACCAGCTCTACAACTACAACCTCAAGACACCATATGCAGATATGCACCTTCAGCCTGGGTTCTGGAGTGAGGACACAGGAACCAGGGACTCCAGGCAACTCATGCTGTGAAAATCATATGAATAAGAAATAAAACTTTGTAGCCCGGTGTGGTGGCACACATTTGTAATCCCAGTACTTGGAAGGCTGAGACAGGAGGATCCAGGTTTGTCAGCTACTTAGTGAGACTCTCTACAACTTAGTGAGACCCCGTTTCAAAAATAAAGAATAAAAAATAGGACTGGGGATGTAGCTTGGAAGTAGAATGCCCCAGAGTTCAATCCCCAGTTCTGTAAAAAGAAAACTTTGTAGCTGAAAGACCATACAATCTCAGGATGGTTTAACACCACAACATAACTTATTCTAACTTGACAGACACAAAAATACATCACATTTACTTATGTTTTTAACAATATATAGAAAGAGAGGAAAAATAAAAGACCCAAACTACATTTGACCTATCTAAATAAATCACCTAAAATGAGGTTAATACTATATCCATCCTACCAATTGTAATAAAATATAAAAATTACATTCACATGCTGTATTCTTAAGCCATGTTATGTTTTTTACATGTCGTATTTCATTAACCTCATTGACTATAGCTTCCATGCAAGGGGTAGTTTTAGGGGGAAAAATCATATTGGCCTCTATATAGTTTTAAGTGAGATTAATTTTAAAAATCATGAAATTGGTGTATGGCTAACTCCTCCAAGAAGCCCAGGATCACCCAAGGGCCTTTCCTGCCTAAAGAAGTAAGATATATGTCATGCTGATAAGCAGTCACAGAAGAAGTCATTTTAGGGTAATTTTGGACTTTTTATCTTTTGATTGGAACAAACGCAGAATACTACAATATAAATTTTCCCTGAAACCACCTAAAATAAACAATTAAGCTTTAGGGATGATGATGTTTTAAGTAGATAGGTCCACAGTCATTCACACTGAGGAAAATTATGTCTTTCACAATGCTACAAATGTCTCTTCCTTAAGTGTGTGTGTGTGTGTGTGTGTGTGTGTGAGAGAGAGAGAGAGAGAGAGAGAGAGAGGTATTATTGCAAAATTTTCAATGGGTTTTTTCCATTCTCAGCAATTAGATTATGGTGTTCATTTTTGTGAGGTATTTTGATGCTGCCTAGAGCTTTTATTTTATTTATTTATTTATTTTTCTATTTATCACCCCTTGGCTAGTTTGAAATCATTTCCCTTTTACCATTTTTTTCATCAGAGATAAATAGTATTGATGTTCAGTTATGATACCCCCTTTAGAGCTTAAAAACAATTTCCATTTATAGTATGAAACTAAGCAAACCCACACTGTATGAGTGTGCTTCTTTTTATAGTCCCTCGGCCCTTTGGCATGGAATGGTGTCCATTTGCAAAGTGTCTGCTTTGTGCTATCTCTCTGCTTAGTCTATAGAAATTTTCCACTAGGAGAACCGAAAGGCCAGAAAGCCCTCATATTCTCTATGGGTGGGCAGCAATGTGGACAGCAGACAGAGTGTGGAAGCTGGGTGTATTTTGGCAGGAAGCCAGGTTAGTAGACAGTTCTTGGCTACATTGAGAGCTGCTCTGTATTTATCTGTGATTGAAAGATGTGTAAATCACAGATCCAGCAGAAATGCTTACATACAGTAGTCACCTTGTAAAAATGAGTGCTTCTGTGGCTTTTATTTGACATTGTTCTTATGTAGACATATGACCAAACTCTAGTGAAAATATCAACTTGAAACACAGCTGCAATACTTGCTTTAAGCCCTTGGAAAAATCATCTCATTGCTTATCTGACAATTCACTGCCAAGATATTTCTTTTTATTTTATTTTTTTCAAGTTCCTCCTTTAAAACTGGAGGTCTAGTGGAGAAAACTAATCATTTCTCTCATGAGTGAGGCTATCTTTCTAAGTGTCTGAATAGTGGGCATTGTTCTAATTATTATATTAATATAGTATAGTAAATAGGAGCTTAAATTCTATTCCAAGGTTGTCTGAGATCTCGTTTTCTTTTTCACCATCTAGTTGTGCAATTTTACCAAGTATCTCCTTCACGTCCTCATGTGTTTCCGTAAAGATAAAACTATTTAATACATGTAAAGATTTTAGAACAGAGTCTGGCACAAAGTAACTGCTATTTATATGTTTTCCATTGTTACTCAGAAAGAGGAACACCTTATTGTTGAGTATCTACTTCTAACACAATCTACTTCCAGAAAAGATAATTATAGTGGTCAGGTTATGCTGAGGATGCCCAAATTGCCCAGAATAAAAGACTCAATTATAGACCACAAGACAAGGGAGCCCCTACTTCAATAGAGAAGTTAAACAGCATCCGCCCTTACAAATGCTTCCTTATCTACTTAATAAGTACTGATCTTTAATGTACAGATCAGCTTTCAGCACAATTTTCTGGCCATGAGCCCTTGGAAACTCACTGAAAGAAAGGCTTTACTTCCACAGCCCCATCTTGTCATAATTTTCACAGTCTGTGGAAAAATAACACCATGACCACCTCTGAAGTATATGCTTGGTAATGCATCAGTCCAGAGTCCCTGCTGAAGTAAGACTATATACCAAGGAGTCACTGTCTCTGAGCTCTGCTATGTGGACAGCCAGAAGCTGATTAGTACTGTTA
>PVLC010045149.1:0-11906 GCA_004027655.1 Graphiurus murinus | reverse complement strand
CTAACTTGGCCTTGGAAGTCTTTAGTCTGGAAAGGTGACCCTCAGGCCACTTACTCTTGGGTCTTCCTAGCCCTGGTGCTGCCTGGAGACTTTAGGCTTGGCAGTTGTCACTCAGATGTGACTTGGTGCTTCTTCCTTGTTAGTGAGAAGCCGAGGACAGTGACAAGTAGCTGTTGACGTCCCTATGACCCCAGGACCCCGCAGACAGCTCCTCTTGTGGCTGGCGTGGGCCCTTTGGAGGACGGTCTCCCCACTCAGCCACTGGGGTGAGGGCTGATGGGTACCCCCGCTACATAGGCTCCGCTGACTTCTATCCCAAGAACCCCGAGTGGCCGATGCGACAAAGCCGGTGTTTGGAGCAGCAAGAATCTCTGCTCCTTCCAAGCAGTGATAGTTTTCACCACTGGGGAGAAATGCAGACTCTCAGGCCCCTGCCCCAGAGCTGCTGGGTCCTACTCAGCTCTGCAAGAAAAGCCCAGGTGACAGGCTCAGAGAGGGGCAGGGCGCTGGGCGGCACAGACGGGGTGAATCACACACCTGAGCATGCAGGATCTTCCGGGTCCATGGCTCAGGACATGGGGTCCCGCAGACAACTGATAACAGGAAAGACAGACTCCGCAGAGAAGAGGGAGTCTCCAGCCCCCGAGGGTCTCAGTGGCATTGAAAAGAATCAGGACCTGGTGTCGCTTTCTTAAGAATGCCTAGACCACAGCTGGGCGTGGTGGTGCACGCTTGTAATCCCAGCATTTGGGAGGCTGAGACAGGAGGATCTGGGTTCGAGACCAGCCTCAGCTACCTAGTGAGACCCTCTGCAACTTAGTGAGACCCTGTTTCAAAATAAAGAATAAAAAATAGGACTGGGAGCCGGGCGTGGTGGCGCACGCTTGTAATCCCAGCATTCGGGAGGCTGAGTCCGGAGGATCCGGGTTCGCGGCCAGCCTCAGCTACCTAGTGAGGCACTCTGCAACTTAGTGAGACTCAGTTTCAAAATAAAGAATTAAAAAAATAGGGCTGGGGGTATAGCTCGGAGGTAGAATGCCCCTGAGTTCAATCCCCAGTACCGCAAAAACAAAACAAAACAAAAAAAATAGGACTGGGGATGTAGCTCAGAGGTAGAATGCCCCTGAGTTCAATCCCCAGTACTGAAAAAAAAAAAAAAAAAAAGAATGCCTAGACCACGGGTCGAGTTTGTACAGAGTGGGGGGCCAGGCTAAGGGCATTCTGGGACGGGGGCTACCGAGCCAGGGTGTGATGTGTGCAGGGGTCAGGAGTCTGGTTCTGTCCTGAAGAATCTGCTGTTTATCTCGCCCATACAAAGCACCCCGGAAGGGTCCAAGCAGAGGAGCAGGACCGGAGGTGATGAAGGAGCGGTGTTAAAGCCCCCCGTGCTCCCCCAGTGCCCGCCTCATAGAGGAGTCGGGGAGAGCCTCACTCGGGAACAATAACATTGTTTATCTCCGGGGGCTGAGAGGAGTGGGAGACTTTATTGCCTCCTCTCTGCTCATCTGTATATTCTCATTTTTCTGCAAAGGCCATACATTGCTTGCATAATTAAAAAAAAAAGAAAAAGCAATAAAAGCTGTGAATAATTTACACACTCTCTCTTCAGGACTTAAATTGGATGGATGTGTTTTCAACCTAGTTATTCCAAATATTTGCTGGGTTTCCGGTCTTAGGAAAACATACACACACACACACACACACACACACACACAGAGGCAGCAGAGTCCCGCCGGGTGGGCTGGTGGGGAACACAAATTCAGTCCTTCAACTGTGAAAAACCCCAGACAGAGAAAACCTTTCTCTGGAGCACAGAGATAGCTTTGGAAGCCCAGGGGGTGGGGGTAGGGTAGCTAAGTTGTTCTTTGTACCTAAGTAGAAAGGATGGAGGAGACCCAGCCCTACCTTTTGGGATTGATCCTTAGTCTCTTCTGTTTGCCGTTCCCACGGGACGTCTTGACCCTCCGGTGGGACAGTCCTTTCTTCCGTGCGGGATCAGACGCCCGGCCCTGAGTCCTCCTCCCTGGGGCTGCTAGGCAGGAGATCTGAAAGGATCAGGCATGTCGGCATTGTAGTGCTCAAAGCCCTCACGATGGGCTCGCTCTGCACACAGGATGGCCGTCGACAGAAATCGAGGCACGGAAATGCTACCTTGACGAAGGACCTGACTGCAGAGCATACCTGGACGGAAACTTCTGGAACCCAGCCTGAGCTGGCTCCACACAGCCTTCCCCTTCCTCCCTCCCTCCCCCAAGTCCTCCACCTCCGAAATCCCTGTGCCCCAGGAGAAGAGCTGAGGTGGGCCTCGCATCTCCTTGGTCACAGCCCGTTCTTCATTGACCCGCCACTCTCGGGGTGAAGAAGGGGCGACCGGGCCTCCACTGCCCCCCAGAAAGCAGAACAGGGCAAGGCTCCGGACTCCAGCCCTGCCGTCCTTCCTTAGGGCTGGTTTAAACCAGAGCTTTTGAGGCTTGGGACGCTTCACCCATCAGCCCTGGCCCAGGCCACCCCCAGCGAGACAAAGGCTTCCTGCCTGCACGCCCCGCTCTCAGGGTGGCCACAAACATTTCTTCTCATCCCTGAGTGAACACCTGCGAGCATGTCCTTTTTGCCACGGCTCCTAGGAACCTCAGAGGTAGACTTGGGCACGATGTCCGTAATTACTTCTCCAGAGTCCCTGCTAGAATGACTCTCCCCTTTTAAGAGTTTTGGTTTGGTTCTGTTTATTTCCCCAGAATCTATCTTTTTTTTTTTTTTTTTTTTTTTAGTACTGAACTACACCCCCAGATCTATTTTATTTATTTTTTAATTTTGAAACAGGGTGTTACTAATTTGTTGAGTTGCTGAAGCTGGCCTCCAACCTGCAATCCTCCTGTCTCAGCCCCCCAAGTCCTAGCATTACAGGTGGGTGCTCCCACACCTGGCTGAGTCTACCTTTTAATAAGAGTGTCTGGTTTATACTCTTAAATAATCCAGAGAGCCCTCTTGGGCATTTTCTTTTTTGCCTCAGTTACCAGGAAACTCCAAGTGAAGGTTTATGTCTATTTACGAATACTATCGCACCAGAAATCTGTGGTGCAACAATTCTCTGATCTGCAATGGGTTTTGTCACGACTTTCCTTCGTTTTGTTTGCACCTGGGGCCTTTGCTCTTCCCCAGCTGAGAAGACTGGGTCATGGACCACGGCTACTCTAAGTGGCGGCCTCGTGGTGACCCTCCGTCCTCACGGTCCTGCCTGCCAAGCTTATCCCCGCAGCTCCGGGCCCTGGAACGAAGCCGGGTGTTACCTTAGGTGTGAGCGCCAGCCCTCCTTCTCCGGGGCCCGTCCTGGTCCTTCCTCTGTGGCTCACTGGCTGGGCGTCAGGACCAGTGTCCAGGTGCAGGGCGGAGCACAGAGACGCGGCCTTCTCCCTCTGCTCCGCGGGCAGCGGCCGGCTGCGGCCCAGGCAGCACCATGTGAGCCGGGGCTCGGCCTGCAGAGAGGGGAAGGGGCTCTGGGCCCCACAGCTCCTGGGGGTCCCGACCAGGGGTGACAGGGCCGGTTCTGCCTGGCCCAGGGGCACGCCCTGGGGCCTGGAGAGGAAGGAGCAAGACAGGAAAGAACACCTGGGCTTCAGTGCTACCCCTGGCTCTGAAGAAAGGACTCCTGGGGCTTTCTCAGGAGGCGCCCCCAGAACCCAGTGGGGTGCCCAGAGATTCAGGACACCCCCAGAGGGCCCAGCCCTTGACAATTCACTGTGGGTGCAGAGGTGATGGGGGGCCTGGGGCTTGCCCCCTGAGCTGCGGGCCAGGCACCCGTCACCGGTGGTGGGCGGGAAGGAGGCCATGTCCGGGAGGGCCACAGTGGCTAAGCCAGGACACTCTCTGGCCGCTGGGGTGTCAGCAGTGGTCCCTGTGCTCTCCTGCCTTCCCACGGGAGCCTCGTTTTTTCCATCCCTCTGTCTGGGACTCTCCAGGATGGTGTCTGTACCACCGGGGGCTGGGCTGGGAGGCCCTGGCGTCTCTGGTCCTGCCTGTTCATTGGGGCGTCCACTCGGGCAGAGAGACTCTGGGCCCTGGCCAGGCCCCTGGGTGACAGGCAGCACCAAGGGGGTCTCTCCCTGTGGTACCCTGAGCAGGTACTTGGGGGGAAAGGTGCGGTCAGCTGGAGCGGTGAGGATGCTGGGAGGCCGGGGCTGGGTGGCCACCTGGTCGTGGTGCTTGGGGACCCCAGCAGCAGGAGGTGCGGGCTCCTTGTCCTCGGGCCCTGGCCGCCTCGGGGAAGCAGCGGGAGCCCCTGAGGTGTCAGAGGACTCCGGGGCTCTGGCTGCCGGCTCCGCTTTCCCATGCGGTCCCCCTGGCATGTCTCCACAGTCCCTGTCCTGCTTCTGGGATGGCGGAGAGGCAGCCTGCACGGGGCTGCTGGGGGTCTCTGCTCCCACTGGCCCCGGCTGCTCTCGGGGACCCGGGCTCTCCACCTTCGGCTTCTTCCTCCCCGAGGGGAGCTTGTCCTCTGCACCCCAGGGCTCCCCAGAGCCACCACTGGGCCGCCTCAGGACAGTGTGGGCCCGCGGGCCTGTCTCCTGGCTGCCCCCACTGCCAGGGACGCCCGTTTCCAGCTGAGGTTCTGGCAAAAGCAGCGCAGGAGGTCCTCGGCCACCTTCCCCCAGGCTCCTGGGCATTGGGGCCAGCTGCCAGGCCGTTGTCAGACCCCCATCCGGAGAAAGCAGAGGGCTCCTGCTGCGCGAACAGGGGGGGTCTCTGTGGCTGAGGGCGGGGGGTGACACAGCCCTGGCCGCCCCGGGCTGGCCACTGTCCACTGCTATGGCTTCTGTCTTGGTCTGCTTGGAAGGCTCAGTGTCCAGGGAGCCCTCCAGGGCTGACAGGCTTCCCCAAGACCCTGACTTGAGGGTAGGCGTCCTTGTCCTAGTGTCTCGGGATGGAGCTGCGCCCTGGCCCCCTGCAGTTTTCTCCTGGGAGGGAAGGGCCGGTGGTCTGTCGCTCCCCTCCTTGGCTCTCTGGCCTCCCTGGGGGCTGGTTTTCATCTTCTGATAGATTCTCTGGAAGGTCTCATTCCCGTACACTCGCCACTTGTCCTGGGAGAACATCTTCAGCTTCCGGGGGCCACACTTCCTACCCGCCGTTCTGCCCCTGCCGAGCGCCCCCTCCCCCGCTGCATCTCTCTTCCCACCAGGGTCTTCTGCGGGGGCCGTGGTGTCCCCAGGAGGGGTGCCCGGCAGGTCCTCGACAGCAGCCTGTCGGACCAGGGCCCGGGGGTGGCCGCCGGGGACGTCGGCCGCGGTCAGCCTGGAGCGGCAGCCCAGTTGTTCAAGGACCGGCCTGGGGCTCAGAGGCTTCTGCGTCCTAGGACAGGGGTCCTGCAGGCCCCGGAGGTCTGGCCATGTCCTGGAGCCCTCGATGAAGGGCAGCGAGTTGCTCCTGGTGACCGGGACGCATTCAACGGTGGTGGACAGCTGAGTGGGCACCGAGTGGAAGAAGAGAGGCCTCGACTTGTCCAGCGGGGTGAAGGTGGAGCGGGCGGGGCGCAGGGCGGCCCTCCTGCGGCCCGGCTCCAGCGCCCGGATGTCGAAGTGGAAGGAATCCTTGTAGGTGTAAGGCGTGGGCAGGTCGATGCTGCCCTGCTTGGACAGCACGGTCTTGCGGGGCCGCACGTGGTCCAGCTGCAGGTCTTCCACCACCGCCTGGTTGTGGGAGATGAGCCGGGAGATACGCTCCTCCAGCCGCTTCTTCTCCAGCTCCAAGCTGGAGCCTGGCGCGCCCGGCTCGGCCCTGGCGCCCCCCGGCCCAGGGCCCAGGCCCCCATCGCCCTCGGACTCCGCGCTGTGCTCCGACAGGCTGTGCAGGGGGCTGGGGGGCAGGGCCGGCTGCTCGGCGCTGTCGGAGCGGGACAGGTAGCCGGAGTCTGTGCTTTCGCATTTGCGCAGCCGGCCCTCGGGGGCCTTGGGCTCCCAGTGCTTCTCCCAAGACGCCTCCTGCTGCCGGGGCAGGGAGCAGGGCTTCGGTTCCGGCAGCTTCCGTCGGGGCTGTGTGCCGGCCAGCGGGAGCCCGGGCGATACCGTCTGGGCCAAGTCCTGAGACGCCTCTCCGTGGACAAGCGTGGACGTTGGACAGGGATGATCAGCTTCAGTGTTCGGGCCTCGGTTCTTGGCACCAAGGGACAGAGGGGCGCCTGGGGAAGGGGGTCTCTCGGGTGTTCCTTCGCCCGGCCTCTGGCTCTGACTGCTCCCGTTGTTGCCGTCGGCTGTAGAGGCCTCCGCCGTCCCGTCCCCCTGGTCCAGGAGGCTGCCCCCAGCCCCCTCGGCCTCCAGGAACAGCCGGGAGTTGTTGAGGTGCGTCTGCGTCCGCCTGTGCTTGTACAAGTTGCTCTGAGTCTTGAAAGCGATGCGGCAGGTGGCACAGGGGAAGGGCCGCTCGCCCGTGTGGGACCGGATGTGCTTTTCCAGCACGCTGGGCTTCAGGCAGTCCCGGCCGCAGTGTGGGCACAGGTACTTGCCCGAGTTCCGCACCTTGCCTGGGGGGCCCAGCGAGGGTCCCAGCCCCGAGGACAGGACGGGCAGGGTGCCCACGATGTTCACCGTCAGTGTGGGGGCAGCCGGCTTGCCCAGCTGGGTGGGGCCAGGCCCTTCGGGCGGCAGCAGGGGGCTGAGGATGAAGGGGACATTACCCCCATCCAGGCTGCCAGTCACCAGAGGGGCCCGCGGCTGGAGACCCCCAGGAGGCACTGTGTGGTACAGCGGGATGGGCAAGGCCTTCAGGAACACGGTGGGGGGCAGGCCCTGCTCTGGAGGCAGGATGACCGGGCCCAGGGTCAGGCGAGGGGACGTCTGCCCGCTCGAGGCGGCTGGGAGGCCAGGTGCAGGAGCCGGCTGGTCCCTGGACGACGGGGCGGGGCAGGTGAGTTCCGGAGCCTCCATTCCTCATCGTCTGAGCAGCACGGGACGTTGGTCAACCTGCGGGGACAGCCACACTTCACCACACGCACCTCTCTTCTCCCTGACAGTAAATGCTTCCCTAACCCCCAGGGTGGTTCCCTACTCCCCTAAATCCCAACAGTCCCCAAGAACTCTTGTTCCCCAAGTCAGGAGAGGGAAACTGAGAGATTCCACCAGGGCCTCTCTGCAGCCTGCCCCTCAACTAACCCATCCACAGGGAACTCCTGACTCTCACCCTTTTTCTTTTTTCTTTTTTTTTTTTTTTTTGCGGTACTGGGGATTGAACTCAGGGGCATTCTACCTCCGAGCTATACCCCCAGCCCTATTTTTTATCTTTATTTTGAAACCACGTCTCACTAAGTTGCAGAGTACCTCACTAGGTAGCTGAGGCTGGCCTCGAACCTGGATCCTCCAGTCTCAGCCTCCCGAATGCTGGGATTACAAGCGTGCGCCACCACGCCCGGCTGAATCTCACCCTTTATTGGCCTGTGGAAAGTTCATCTCTCGGCCTCTGGCCCTGGCACAGGGCTAGGCACGCTCAATCCACCAGAAAGAAAGTCGTGTGGCCCCTCAAGGTTCTGAGGTCCATGGTCATTGCATGTACTCAGAGCAAGTCCTTTTCCTCATCTGGGACTCAGTCTCCAGATCTGTAAAATGGACAGGGAATCCGGTTGATCCCGCTCAGGGGTTCTGAGTCTTCACTGCCGATGAAGGAAAATAAGGAAGCAAACTGCCTGTCGGGCAGGGTCGCCACAGCCAGCAAACAAGAGGACAGGCCTCTCGGTTTAAGTCCAAGGTTCAGACAAATCCTAATGCTTTCAGTGTATCATGAGTATGTCCCAAATATTGCAGGAGAACTCTCGTTAGCCCACATATGCCCCAAATCTCACAAGGCAAGGGTCGTGCATTGCTTATCTGAAATTCAAATATAACCCAGCACCCTGTACTTCATCTGGTGGCACCACCAGGAGAATGAGTGATTTCTCAGCCTCACGACAAGGCTGCTCAAAGTAAAAAAAGGAGCTTCCAAAGCCCCTCCAGACACAGGTGGGACAAAATCAATTCCCTCTAAGCCTCAAAGAGCAGCTGAGCAAAACACTAGAAAAGGAAGCAAGAGAGATCTTGCCATGTTCTTCAAGCCACAAAGGGAAAGCTAGAAGCAGCAGGCGGTTGGCGGGAGGGTCCTTGGGCAGCCATTCTTCCCAGAGCTCAATCAGTGCACTCACCCAAACTCCATCTCAGCTACTCCAAAAACAATCCCAATCCCAGCCCCTAGCAGCCAGGTTGTCTACATGGCAATGCTGGAAGGATGCCGGCATGCTGGGGTCAGGTCCCTCCAGCACTACTCAAGAACCCTGGTTGCTAATTTTCCAGAAATGTTGCTAGCCAGTTGTTAAGCACAGCCCTACTTAAAAGTTAAATGGTATGAGCCTACAATTAAATAAGTCATGTTAAAAGCAAAGATACCACAATTTTGGTATCTATACCCAGAAGACTGGCATTGGCTCCCTACCTCACACCATATGCAGAAATTAATTCGTAATGGATCACAGGCTTAAGTGAAAGATCTAACAACTATCAAACTCTTAGAAGAAGACCTAGGATTAAAACTTAACTGCAGATTTAGCAATGGGCTCCAAGATAGGGCTCAAAGCACAAACAACCAAAGAAGAAAATAGATTTGATTCATAATTTAAAGCTTTTGTTCGTCAAAGGATGTTATTAAGAAAGTGAAAAGACACAGAATGGGAGAGAACATTTGCCAATCATACATCTGATATATACAGAATGTACAAAGAACTCTTATAACTCTGCAACAAAAGGACAAATGACCCAATTTTAAAATGAGCAAAGGATTTGAATAGACATTTCTCTAAAGGAAGATATACAACCGCCAGCCCCCGAATGCACATGAAAAGAAGCTCAATACTATTAGTCATGAGGGAAATATAAATCAAAACCACAATGGGGTATGTCTTTATCCCAATTAGCATGGCAATAAGTAAAAATAAACCAAAAGTAAAAAGTGTTGGCCTGGATTTGAAGAAATTTAAACTCTTTAACATGCTCATGGGACTAAATTGTTGCAGCCACTGTGGGAAACAATTTAGCAGTCCCTCAAAAAGTTAAGCATGGAAAGCTGGGCGTGGTGGCACACCCTTGTAATCCTAGTCCTTGGGAGACTGAAAAAGGAGGATTGTAAGTTCGAGGCCAGCCTCAGTAACTTAGCAAATCTCTCAGTAACTTAGTGAGACCCAGTTTCAAAGTAAAAAAATAAAAAGGACTGAGGATATAACTCAGAGGTAGAAAGGCTCCTGGGTTCAATCCCCAGTACCAAAAAGAAAAAGTTAAGTCTTTCATTCTCCAGAATTACCATGACCCAGCAAATTCCACTCAGATATATACCCAAAAGACTTGAAAATAGGAATTCACAAAAATGTGAACACAAACACTCATTCATAACAGTTCTATTGGAAATAACCAAAAAGTTTTTTAAAAAAATATATGACACAATGTCCTTCAACTGATGAGCAGGTAGATGAAATGCCCTAAACCCACACAATGGAGTATTACTGAGTCACAAAAAAGGAATGGAGTTCTGCCACGTGTGAAAAAATGAATATGAGCCTTGAAAACCTTATGCTAAGTGAAAGAAACCAGATACCGAAGGCTAAATGTTATATGATTCCATTTGTATAGGAAACCCAGGAGAGGCAAAATTTTTAGGGACAGGAAACAAATTAGCATGGTTACCGGAGAGTGGGAAAAAGTAACGATCAACTGCTTGATGGGACGCAACACAGGTTTCCTTTGGGGGCGGTGAAATTGTTTTGGAACTAAATAAAGGTGGTAGTTGCACAAATCTATGGGTGTTACTAAATGCCACCAAATTGCGCACTTTCCAATCATTAAAATGGTGGATTTAAAGTTAGGTGAGTTTTACCTTAATAGAAGAAGGTATGTATTCTTTCAATACAAGAATTTAAAAAGTACTGCCTTTACTGAGTGAAAGTACTCAGAAAAAAAAAAAAAGGAAAGGCACAATGGGCTATCCATAACTGGGTAGTTTAAACAAAAAGAAACATTTATTTCTCAGAGGTCTGGAAGCCGGAAGTCCTAATTCAAGACACAGCAAATTAGATTCCATGTCGGAAAACCTCCCACTTCCTGTTCAAAGATGGCTGCCTCCTTACAGGGCAGCAGTGGCGGCCATGAAGTTCTCTGGGGTCCCTTTGACAAGGATACTAATCCCCACCCCAGGCCCCACCCCTGCACACCCGCCCACAGGGGTGAGGATTTCAACTCACGCGTCTGGGGTGGACACAGACCTCCAGACTTTAGCGGGCTCTCAGTCCTCGAGTGACACCACGCTCCGGCGTCCTTCATTCTCTGGGGTCCTTCACTCCAGGAGTCTATCTATGTTGGTCCCCCCCATACATGATATGCTACTCAACACCATGGGACTCCGTGTCCCCCCACCCCCAACTTCAGGGTCAGTAATGCCATGATTACAGCACGAACTGGCGGCCACGGTGGGCGTCTTGACGCCACGGAAATCGGCAAATGCTGCACCCGAGTCTTTTTTTTTTTTCTTTTTTTTATTGCCGGGAGCTGTTTTCAACGTGGAGCCATACACACTGGGCAGAGGAGAGGACAGAGGCGCCATCGCACCTACTCTCTGTCCCTCCCACAAACCTGATCCCGATGATGGATCTCTCAGCTTCACGCTGCCCACAGTAGCACCGGGCCTCAAACCTAAGTGCTTACAACTTTTGAAGGAAAGACTAACAGACAGAAACCTTTAGAAGCTGAACGTGGTGGTGCACACTTGTAATCCCAGGACTTGGGAGGCTGAGACTGAAGGATCGGGGTTGAAGGCCAGCCTCAGCTGCCTAGTGAGGCCCTCTGCAACTTAGTGAGACCCTGTTTCAAATAAAGAATAAAAATAGGATGGGGCTGTAGCTTGGAGGTAGAATGCCCCTGAGTTCAATCCCCAGTACCGAAAAAATAAAAAAAAAAAAAAAAGAGAGAAACCTTTAGAGCATCCTGGGGACTACTGGGATCCATCAGAGCTGATGGAGTTACCCGCTGGCGTCGGGAAACGGCGGAAGAGCTGGGACTCCGTTTCCCCAGCTCTGAGAACGGCGTCATCAGGGCTGAGCTACTGGGAAGATCAGATGAAATCATTCCCGTGGGAATCCCGAGCACGGTGCCGGGCACAGGAGAGAAGATAAAGTGCTCGGCTGAGCGTTCAACAAGACGCCATAATATTTTGACCTCTTAATGAATGGTTCCTCCCCCACCCTATCTTCCTCCTCCCCCGCCTCCTCCCCCACCCGTCAGCCTGGCAGTCTCCATCCTCTCTGGAAGGGAGGTGTCTGGGGCTGGCTTCCTGCGCAAAGCCTTCCATTTCATCCGGGAGGGCATCCCAGGAATCACGGCTAGGAGAGTGGGTGGGCCGGGTGGCGGCACCCCCAAGGCCAGGGGGGGTGGAGACGGGAGTCTCACCCCTCAGCAAGTGGGGCTCTCTCCCCCTTTGCCGGGCCTTCCCCCGATCTGGGGTGCCCGAGAAACCCCAGAGCCCAAAGGCTGCCCCATGGGCACTGAAATGGATGGCCGGGTGGGCTTCCTGTTGGTGACTGTGGTAAACAGAAGAAAGGTTTCCGCATCCCGGAATCCTGGACCCTGGACCTGAAGCTCCTGAGCCAGTTTCTGGAATCCTCCAGCCCCGAGAGTCCCCGGCGGTGGCGGGGAGGAAGTATAAGGGAGGAGAACCTGAAGGAAGGAAGGAAGGATGAGGAGATGAGGGAGAGGTGATTGGGACCCCAAGAGGCAGCCAGCAAAGATCGAGGGCAGGACGCAGTCACGGGAGGTTCGGGGGCAGCCTCCTGCCCCAGAATGAATTTCTAAACACCAGGAGAAGACAGAAAATGGAGCAGGCTTGAGGGGAGTCTCAACAAGACCTGCAGGGGA
>PVLC010045148.1:0-11902 GCA_004027655.1 Graphiurus murinus | reverse complement strand
GGCGCACGCTTGTAATCCCAGCATTTGGGAGGCTGAGACCAGAGGATCCGGGTTCGAGGCCAGCCTCAGCTACCTAGTGAGGCACTCCGCAACTTAGTGAGACCTGGTTTCAAAATAAAGAATAAAAAATAGGGCTGGGGGTGTAGCTCAGAGGTAGAATGCCCCTGAGTTCAATTCCCAGTACCGCAAAAAAAAAAAAGAGATTCTGCGATCCTTTCTTAAGAACAGATGTTGAATGGTTATTTTATGATTTTTTGATAATTTTCTTTTTTCCTCTAAGTCTGCAGAATTTGATGGGTTTTACCACATAATTTATTTCTTACACCAATGATTAAATAATGCCTGACACTTCCGTTTTACTGGAGATTAAGGATATGCCAACTTCTAAATTAAGAAGTCAACTAAAAATAGATGTAAAATGCAAAACATCATTTGTTTGTTGAGAAAGTTGTTTGGTTTTCAGTTGACAAGGATCTTAGCTTTAACTTGAGAGATGTTAACTGAGAAATTCAAACCATGCAGATAACTTCTGTTATCACTATTCACAGGGATACCAGTAATTTGAAGTGCCTAAAGTACTTTGAGTATCTAGCAAAAGGAGTACCTTAACCATTGGGAAACCACATGGTTAGGAAGGCCTCAAACTTTCTAAATATGAAAGCATCTTAATAATACTTAATAATGAATAATTGATCACTTTTAAAAGATGTCAAAACTCTGAATTAATGGGAATTTTTTTACTTCTTCAAATAAATGTTAAACATTTGAAGCATGAATTTCTAGCTTTTTTATTTTAAAAAATTCAGCTAGGCTAGGCATGCTGCCACACACTTGTAATCCTAGTACATGGGAGGCTGAGACAGGAGGATCACAGGTTCGAGGCCAGCCTCAGCTACTTAGTGAGCCTCTCTAGAACTTAGCGAGACCCTGCTTCAAAATAAAAGAATAAAATAGGGCTTGGGGTGTAGCTCAAAGGTAAAATGCCAGCAGGTTCCATTCCCTAGTACCACACACACACACACACACACACACACACACACACAAAAAAATTTAGATGGTATTTGTCATTTCATTATTATAATTAAAGCTGTGAAGTTAGGAAAAAGGAAGAGGGTATAAGAGGGGGATGGAGAGTGGAGTAAGAAGTTTTCCTTTGAAACAGCCTTCTTAAATTTGACTAGAGAATTCCAAGCAATCCCTACCATGATTGAGGTCGAATTTTCATTACAAATTTGCTAAGCTGGGGGTGATTTGGAACTATTTTTATAACAGAATGGTGGACGATTGTGCTTTCCAAGAACAAAACCAGAGCGAGAAGGGAGAGAGCCTCACATCACTGCACAAAGCACCTTTAGAATACCAGGGAATGGCAAATCCACACTGAGTTGTATTTTCTCCTAAGCAAGTCACACTTCAACAGCAATTTCATTTTGGCAAAAGTAACAATTGATTTCCTTTCTAAAAAGGCCAACCTCCACAGTCACAAGTTAGACCATTTTCATGGTCACCAGAGAATGGAAAGACAAAGCAAACTTTGAAAAATGTGACCTACTGGGTTCACTTGGAGAGTTTGGGAAAGCACTTTCACCCTGATAATTGATGAAATCCCCATCTCTTATAGACTACTGCAAAAAATGACCCTTCACCTGGGCATTTTGAGGTATCACTGAGTTTATCTGTTAACAAAAAAAAGTTACCATCAATGTAAATGAAGGGTGCCCTGATCCACAGATTAAAAACTTGGGAATTTAGACAAAGGATACCATCTAAAGAAGCCTGGAATTTCTCTTTAAGCCAAGCTCTACTTCTGTGTCAAGGCATCAAAACAATTGTCTTCCCATTCCATATTTGAGATTTATGGCATATATTTTCAAATTATTTACTAGTGTGCATAAATACTAATTAAATGGATGGTTTCTTTTAAGACTAGACTTGATTTCACTGTAACATTAATCTTAGCCAAGTAAATATCCTCAGATGTTTATGGCAGATTCTGCCCCACGGGCTAAGGTTTCTTGAGCTCTGTTAGGGAGTGCAGCATCTGCTAATTATCAAGGGAAAGCATTTTATGGTGACTGCTTCCTAGAGAGAAAAATAAAAAGAAAGGAAAAAAAAGCTTCATTTTTCAACATCTACTCTTTGAAACCTTAAATTTGCAGCACTTTTACAGCTACTGATCTGGTTTTACAATGAGAAACTAGAGCTGGGGGAAATGTATTTCCTCTATATTCATTTAAAGGGGTCACTTGCTCTGTTAGGAGATCTTTTGTTTGTGGGATATATTAGATATCTTTGCAATCAAGTCTAAACCAATTTAAAGAAACTTGAAGTAGACATGTCTTTTCAAATATTTCTGATTCCTAGGTGATCTAAGTACTATTCTACGGGAATTTTTATGCAAAAAAAATTGTTGGTTTTGTAATTTTCAGAATCAAATCAAATAAAGGTTCTTGTATCCCAAAAATTCTTAGCTCAGAATTGAATTGACAGAAGACTATTCTTTGGTGGTCTCCTAGGCATGTTTAGGAATATAGTCAAACATTTAGGATGTGGGTATCTAGCAAGAGGACTTTGCTTCAGCTCATTACTAAGCTACAGTCACTGGAGTCATGAATTCTAATCCTGCTGCCTTTTATAACTTCCCACAAATTTACTTTCTGTGGGTTGCATGTTAGTAATATTCTCCTCTTGACTCACAAGAAGGGATACTATTACATAAAAGTGAATACCCGCTAATTCATTTATGATTAGATTGTGTGTGTTAGTGTTTTGTTAGTTTGTTTTGGTCCTATGGATTGAACTCAGGTGTAACTTGGAGCTACACCTCCAGCCCTTTTTTATTTCAAAATAGGGACTCCCTAAATAGCTAAGGCTGGCCTTGAACCTGTGAGCCTCCTGCCTCAGCTTCCCAAGTACTGGATTTACAAGCATGTGCCACCACACCCAGCAAGAATATGGTTTTTGAAAATATTATTAATTGTAAGATGTATTTTTTGTATCTATAATCCTATAATTACATATAATAGTGGGATTCATTGTTACATATTTGTACATGCACACAACATAATTTGGTCAATTTAATTCTTCAGTATGTATGATGAAATTTTAAAACTAATATTTACAAAGCATTTAGTGTCTTATCTTTTTTCATATTAAAAAGATAAAGGAGGCACAATAGATTTTCCTTTTTTTTTTTTTTTTTTGGTGTTAGTGGGGATTGAACCAGAGGTTTCCTACCTCTGAGCCACCCCCCACCCCCATACTCCCACTCCCCTCCACCTTTATTTTTCTTGAAACAGGGTCTCACAGATTACTGTAAGTCTCCTTATTGTTGAGGCTGGACTCAAATCTGCAATCCTGTCTCAGCCTCCCAAGTACTGGGATTACAAGCCATGCACCACCACTCCTGGCTACAATATGATTTTAAGGAGGTTATTTGAGCAAACCAGAAGTGGTTCAGGGGCTTCACAAAGGGAGGGGGAGGCTGCTGAGGGGGGCTCAAGCAAAGCAGAGACAACACTTGATTGGTTAGTTTTACTGCTGCCTTACACTGGAAGGCCCCTAGTTATATACTTAAAAGTTTGTTAGTGCCTCTGATTGGCTCAGCTTAAGTTGTTTTTCTTTATGACAGGTATTTACAAGAAATAGCTCCAGCTAAGTTTCACTTAATATTTGTAACTCAAGCAAGGCTCAGGTCACTTTGGAGGCCTCAATGGCTTTGTCTGCTCAGGGATCCTTCAAGCCTGTTCTCCATTTTAACTCAAGATAACATTTATGTCACCTCATTTAAACCTTCCAAATACCCTGCAAGGATGGCACTTTTATTCTAATTTCGCTCATAGGAAACAATGGATTAGAAAAGGACAATAACTTGCACAAGATCAGAAGCTAGTGAATGCAAAAACCAAGACTAGAACCCAGGCAAAAAAAAAAACAAAAAACAAAAAACAAAAAAACCACAGTTATCTGGAGTATAAGACTGCAATAGTTTGGATTTATAATGTCCCTCAAGATCTAACGGAGGGTAGGCAGCCATGTTGGAGGCGGGGCTTGGTGAGGAGGGGTCCCTGGGAGTATGGCCTTGAGGATTACATGCCTCCTCCCCTGCTCTCTCACTTGTTTCTGGCCTCCATGAGGTGAGAGCAGAGCCTTGCTCTCTCCTCTCTGCTTCCCACTGCCAGGCCCGGAGCTCCGCAGACCCTGCCTGACATGGCTGAACTCTGAAATCTCCAAAACTGTGAGCAAATAAGTCTTCCTTTTTCTAAGTTATGTGCTCAGTTTCTTTTGGATTGCAGTAGTGAGAATTTTGTCTGAAACAGAGACCTATCTCAGGCCTCGTCATCTGAGGAAACTGTAATTTTCTGGGGTCAGAATGCTTTTCCTTGTGAAAATGAAAACCAGACAACCACACTGGTTCTCTCATGACCTTGGCCACCTCTAAGCTTTTCATCCTCCCTTCTCTCTCTTCTTCTCTCTGCTCTCCTCCTCCTCTTCCCCTTCTCCCTCTTCCCCTCTTCTCTCTTCAGAGTTATTTTATCACTTTTCTTGATAGTTCTCCTTAGGAAAACATCAAACAATACAGGAAAGTACAGAATAGAAAGTTTTAAAAACTAACAAAGTTTCTCCACCCAGAAACTGTTTAATTCCTGAAAATCAGATGCTATAAGACAGGAGGATCACAGATTCTAGGCCAGTTTCAATGTTGTTATTGATATAGTAACTATAGTATATAGATCAAGTACTAATATAATATATTGATTCAATTGTATGGGTTGATATTTATACATTATGTTTATATAATTAATATATTTATCAAACATTTATATGTTTGTATTATTTTCATATTGGTATTAATAATAGCTAACAATAAGTTGTGTTTTTCTTTTTATGCCATACTCTGATGATTCCTTCTTATAAATTATTTCATTTAATCTTATAACAGTACTCTACGCTTATTGTTTCTTTTTAAAAAAACTTTAAAATGGGCATAGTGGTACATGTTTATAATCCCAGTACCTGGGAGTCTGAAACAGGAAAATCACAGGTTCAAGATTAGTCTCAGCAATGCAGTGAGACTCTCAGCAACCTAGGGAGAGCCTGTTTCAAAACAAAAAATAAAAAGGGCTGGGGATGTAGCTCAGAGGTAGAACACCCTCAGGTTAAATCCCCAGCACTAAAAAACATTTTTAACTCTTTTTAAATAACTTCTCATGTACAGATAACTTGCAATAATACTACAAAAAAACTCTTCTATACCCTCCACTTGGATTTACCAAGTAACAATTTGCCACGTGTTTTCTCTCTCCCCATACATACATGCACACACATTTTCTGAACAACTTAGTCAATACATCATACATACATACATCATGCCCCTTATACCTAAATGTTTCCTTAGAACAAGGGTATTCTGTTATATAAACACAGCATAATGATCAAAATCAGAAAATTTTGCACTTATACTAATTTTTATACTTTATTGTCCTAATAATTTCCTTTATAACAAAATGTCTTTTCAGATCTAGTATCTAATTCCTGTATTAAGATCACTGGTTGCATTCACATGTTACTTCCTGTTAGTCTTTTTTACTCTGAAGCAGTCCCTTCGCTATTGTTTTTATGACATAAACAAGTTTGTGTGGGCCACACTTTGTAGATTTCCCCTAATGTGAATTTGTTCTCAGTGTGTCACACCAGCAGTTACCTGATGTTGGTTTGTCCCACTATTAGTATTGCTAAACTTGCCTGAAGCTGCCAGATAATGAGAACCAGATTTTTCCACTGCTAAGTCACCTTTTCCCCCATTCTTTGAAAGTCTAGATATGTAAAGCCTTCTTAAACTTTCACCTATTGATGTAATATTTATAGATGTTTATCTGAATCAGTTGTTGCTATGATATTTGTAAATTGGTTATCTTAGTGAGACCTTGTTTCAAAATAAAGAATAAAAAGAATAGGGCCGGGCGTGGTGGCTCACACTTGTAATCCCAGCATTTGGGAGGCTGAGACCGGAGGATCCAGGTTCGCGGCCAGCCTCAGCTACCTAGTGAGGCCCTCCGCAACTTAGTGAGACCCTGTTTCGAAATAAAGAATAAAAAATAGGACTGGTGGTGTAGCTCGGAGGTAGAATGCCCCTGAATAAAGATAGTTAAAGATCATCTTTTGACTGAGGATAACCAAAGCAGGGTGTTCAAAGTCACTTGAATTAGTTTTTTCACCATTCAGTGAAATCCTATTATGCAGTTGAAAGTTAGGTTTATCTACTTCTGTTTATATTCCACTATAGAATTTTTTCCCTATATCCTTGTTGATGGTGTGTGTGTGTGTGTGTGTGTGTGTGTGTGTGTGTGTGTGTGTGTGTATGCTAGGGATTGAACCCAGGGGCATTCTACCTCTAAGCTATACCCTCATCCCTTTTTATTTTTTATTTGGAAGCAGGATGTCGCTAAGTTGTTGAGGCTGGCCTCGAACCTGCAGCCTTCCTGTCTCAGCCTCCGATGTACTAGTATTACAGATGTGTGCCACCATGCCCAGCTGATAAAAACTTTTTGATAGTGAAAAACATTAGCATAATTCCAAAAGTAAAGAAAAACACAAAAATTCTACTCAGTGAATATCACTGTCCTGTACTCTCTGATTTTATTCTTCCTGTATATTTTTATTATGTTAACTTCTTTCATAGAAGGTAGCATACCATATATACTCTTTTGCACCTTTCTTTTTTCAGAAGAAATTACTTTATCTCCACTTATGGAGATATTTTTCCTTCTTTCTTATAGTTACATAGTTTTTCATAATATCAGTGATTCATAGTCTATTAAATAAAAATTTCCTGAGCCGGGCGTGGTGGCGCACGCTTGTAATCCCAGCATTCGGGAGGCTGAGACGGGGGGATCCAGGTTCGCGGCCAGCCTCAGCTACCTAGTGAGGCCCTCCGCAACTTAGTGAGACCCTGTTTCAAAATAAAGAATAAAAAATAGGGCTGGGGGTATAGCTCGGAGGTAGAATGCCCCTGAGTTCAATCCCCAGTACCACAAAAAAAAAAATAATAAAAATAAAAATTTCCTGTTTGGATATTTAGATTATTTCCAATATTTTACAATGATGAATAATGCTGCAATGAATAACCTTGTGTATATATATTTTCTTATTGTTGAGACAAATCTTCAGAGTAAATTGCTTGAAGTGGATTATTGTATCAAAACGTAAACACATGTGTAATCTGATTAGGCATTATCAAATTCCCTTCCAGCACCGTGCACCATTCTGGGCCTTTACTCGAATGTATGAAACGCCTGTTGATCTCCTGCCTCACCAGGATGATAATGTTGTCAAACTTTTTAATCGTTTGCTGTTTGCTTTCGTTTTTATGAGTAAAGTTGAATATTTTCTATTTATTTGGTGGCCATTTTTTTTCTTTTCTTGTTGACTTATCTAAAGCTATGGCAACTCTGTGGATTAAAAATAGCAGTTGGAACACATATTTTTCTTTGCTCTTTCCCAAATCTTAGAAAAATGTCATTGAAGGAATAAAATTATACAAGTCCAAACAAAATAGTAAGGCAAAAACAGATGACTCTATCATCTGATGAATGGATGAACAAAATGTGGTATATCCATAAAATAGAATATTATTCAGACATAAAAAGAAATTAAATATTGATAGGTGCTACAACACAGATGAACTTTGAAAACATTATGCTAAGTGAAAGAAGCCAGACACAAAGGTCATACATTTTATGATTCTACTCAGAGGAAATATACAGGTAAATCTAAGGAGACAGAAAGCAGATGAGTGGTTGCCAGGGGCTGGGTGGAGGGTGAGGAGCATGGGGAATGACTGCTAAGGGAGATAGGGGTTTGGAACTAGACAGCGCTAGTAGTTATGCAATGATATAAATGTATTAAATACCATTGAATTGTACTTTAAATGGTTAATTTGATGTTATGTAAATTTTATCTTAATTTTTAAAAATTCAGCAGCAGATGAGAAATAAAATTTGGAAGATGAGCCAGGCATGATGGTACATGCCTGTAATCCCAGTGATTTGGTAGGCCAAGGCAAAAGGATCACAAGTTCGAGACCAGCCTTGGCAATTTAGCGAGATCTTGTCTCAGCTTAAAACAAAAAGAGCTCAAAAGGGAATGTAGCTCAATAGTAGAGCACCCCTGGGTTCAATCCACAAAAAGGTAAAAATAAAAAAGGGAAGAAGATAAAAAACAAATCAGGAAATGGTAATTAACTTACCATGGAAACTTACACATGGGATATTAGAGCCTGGGCAAATGAACAGCCAAAGAAAGAGAACTGCTCACACAGTCACACCAGAGCCTGCCTGTCAACCAGCCCTACACAGAAATGTTTTGTACCTGCCTTGATGATAATGTATAGGATATAAGGAAAGAAAATGAAAGTAAAATTCTTGTAGTAAGTGGACCGTGATGGTGCATACCTGTAATTCCAGTATTGAGAGGCTGACAGGAGGGTCACAGGTTCAAGACCAGCCTCAGCAACCTAGTGAGACCCTCAGCAACTTAGCAAGACCATTTCAAAACAAATATGTAAAAAGTGGCCTAATATCTTTGGAAGGCTGACTGTAATAAATTAAAGATTTGTATCATGAATTCTAATGGAGAATTTCTCAGAAACAGCACTGTTGACTCTTTCAGAGTAAGCTTGGGTTCATTTCCAGAGTTCTGAGAGAGGTGATTTTGACTGCTTTTGCCAGTGTTCTTGTTGCTTTGAGGGAGAAATTTTCAGCCACTCTTTTCCCACCATTTTGCTGGCATCACAACAATCACTTTTTAGCTTGACTTTGTCTCTCTTTATATCATCTATTGATGACTTCATGGCTTAACATTTATAAACATGTCTCTTTCAAAGATCTTTAGGCTGGGCGTGTAGCTCAGTGGTAGAGTACTTGGCTAGCTTGCACTAGGCCCTAGGTTCAATCCCCAAAACTGAAAGACAAAAAAAAAACAAGAAAAAAAGACTGCCCTTTTAATGCAGGTCTGGAGGCACATGCCTGTAATCCCAGCACTTGGGAGACTGGGCAAGAGGTTTGAGGTCAACCTCAGCAATTTAGCAAGACCTTATTTCAAAATAAAATATAAAAAAGGGCTGGGGACATAGCTCAGAGGTAAAATGCCCCTGAATTCAATCCCCAGTACAAAAAACAGACAAACATCTTTAGGACACTTTCCTGCAATCTCCTTTTGCCCTTAGGTATTAACTATTATAAAAATGCCTATTTAAACCGTAGTCTCTAAGTGGCAGAAGTCACTTATGCCCTGTTTCACTTTAACCAGTTAGAAGGAGAGAAATTTGATCAATAAAATTTGACTAATATAACATGAAGCCTAATAATATTGAAGATAACTAAAGAACTCCGAAAAGCTATACAGAGTTTACAGTTATAAAGAGCTTACAGATAGTCATAAAGAGCTTAATATATGGAAAATTTACCACTTCTGGGCAATACTATAAATTACTAAGTGGTTGCAACCAGCAAGGACTTTAAGTTGTGGTAGGTACTTTCCACTGAATGATCCTGTCTCTTGCTCTGCTCTCTATAATTGGGACTGACTTTCATGCAAAGAAATAGTGGTATACAAGGTTGCCTCATCCCCTCTGGAATTGGGCATATGCGGGACAATTTCTGTTTGTTTTATTACTTGGAGGTTTCTTTGGAGGCCTTGATTTGTGTGTCTTTTTTAAAAATGCCATCAGTAGAAGAATTCCTGAAAAGCTAATATATTTTTTTGTGGGTTCATCAGAGCCCCATGACTTTGTGAGCTTTCACCTGCCCTTTATACAATTGAATGCACACTCTTCATCACAAGCTCATTGCAGCAGCTTGATTTGCTATGTATCTCCTGGTTTTATAAGGGTCACCTAGAAGTATAACCTTCAAAATTGCTCAATAAACTAAGGAGCTCCAGTTTAATGACAATCATAACATTTTTTATGCTTATTGAATTAGCAGTGGTAAGCATTAACTACATATTTTAATAATCTTGTACTGAAATATAATTGTAAACCAGTAAATATTTTCCTGCAAAATTAATGAAATTACTGCTCTCTTAGATTACTATTAACTGTCTATTTCAACAAATACAAATAAAAGTGCAAAAATAGGCTGTTCGATCAGTTCATGCTAGTCCTACACACAAATGACTTGGAAGAATCACCATTGGAGTCAAGTCACAAACTTTAATATTTCTTTTTGGTGGAGACAACAACAAAAACTCTATTAAGTATCTAGTTGAGGATTGCAATTTGATCTCATATAATAAGCTCCAGTTATGATAGGTAATTACACTGAAGGGAATTAGACATTATCAAAGACCTTTTCACCCACATGACAGATTGATCTTGGCGCACAATCCTCTTCATGACAGGTGGGTTTCATTGATTGTAAGGCCTCATACTCTTATAATTGTTGTCATTGAGAAAAGGTACCACCTAAAAAATATTAACTAAAGTACACCAACCAAACACTTTAATGGGAAAAATCCAAAGTCTTCCCCATCTCATCCAATTTTATGTACTAACTGGAATTCTAAACACTCAGGACTGCTAGTATTTGATGGAATCTGGGTGGATACTTTTCATTATAAAACAGAGTCTGTGAACTGTCTCAGTTGAAAAACACACGGAAAACAAAATGTGGACTTGCCAGAAATTCCTACTTCTTCACTCATTATGTCTGCATGTATGTGCATATGCATGTCCATCCTCTTCCAGAAAGAACTTAATGCATCTCTGACATTTCTCCGTCTGTACAAAACAATTCTAATTTGGTTCTTTTTGCAACCTGCAAATATTTACTTCTATTCCCAACCCAGGGTACCATAACAATAATACATAAGTCTTCTAGAAGTTTACTATCTTGGAAGAAAATATTTTGCCTTTCTAAATAAAGAAATGCAGAGATGAGAAGATTGGAGAAGTACAGAGTTTTGGAAATGCTGGCTATTATAGTAAGAAAATAAAAACTTGGAAGAAATTGGGGAATATAATATTATCACACTATTCACAACATCTGAGATATGGAATCAACTTAGGTGCCCACCAATGGATGAATGGATAAAGAAAAGGTGGTATATACACACGATGAAATACTATTTGGTCATAAAAAGAGAATGAAATTCGGTCATCTGCAGCAAAATGGGTGGAACTGAAGGATATTATGGGAAGTGAAATAAGCCAGACACAGAAAAGCAATGCATCCATTCCTATCCCCTCCAGTCCATTTCCCACACAGCAGCCAGACTAATATTCTTTTAATAATATTTATGTGAGTTCCTGCTTCTCACTGTCTTCCATATACAACATAAATTCCCAACCATGACCGAAAGACCTTTGTAAGGTGGCCCCATGGCTTTCTCTCACCTCCCCAAGGAGTCCCTGCACTCTAGCCCACTGGATTAATTGGCTCCTGTGGCCCAAGTCTGTCTAGTACGCCTCCCTGTGCTGCATGGAGGAAGGCCCAGGACCACACTTCCTCATCTCCCCTGCAACATGGGATGAGAATGTGCTTTAATTGTGCCAATCATAAGCAGGTATGAGACTTGACTTTGGTCCTCAGTTATATAGGAGAGGAATGGGAGAGAAAGCATCCATTTTGCTGGTACAGATTAGGTCAGAATCAGTATGGCTCTGCAGTCATTGGCTTCCAGAATTGGTGATTTCCTACAGCATCAGCAGCTTGTCCAAGCCCAGAAAAACAGTGTGGTTTTAGGAACAAAAGTTTCAAGAACCAGATTCTCTGAAAACTGTATCTCAGACTGACAGCCTCCCTTTCAGCTCATTTGATGATTCTATAAGCCACTGAGTATCTGATAAATCACTTATTTAAACTACCTAAGGTGATGTTTTATACAGGGTTCTCCAGAGAGA
>PVLC010045147.1:0-11904 GCA_004027655.1 Graphiurus murinus | reverse complement strand
CATAGAGTGTGAAATAAGGAGACTTTACTTTGAGCAACTTTCAAACTCTAAAACCATAAAGTCATCCTTGCAGAAGCCACTGATATATTATAAAGACAATGTTATAAAAGGAAGGAGTTAAGATTAAAAATAACTAGTTAATGAAAATAAGGCTTCTAGAGTTTATTTTCTCTCCTATTTAAAAGTAGCCCTATTTGAAGGCTGGGGATATAGCTCAGTGGGAGAGTGCTTGCCTAGCATCTACAAGGCCCTGGGTTTAATACCCAGCAGCACACACACACACACACACACACACACACACACACACGCTGAAAGTGTGAACATAAGGGTGATAAGGCTTTCATGTAGAGATACAGAACTGAAGGGCAGAAGAGACCTGGAGGAAAAGAGAGCAGTAGATCCAGAAATGACTTAGTGAGAAAGGAAAAGGAGAGGGAGGAGAAAAAGATGTCCTCTAGCAAAACCAAGTTCTACACTTCTCTCAAGGAAACAGGCAGGGCGACATACCATTTCAGGTTAGTTAGACCTAACTTTCAGTTTACAGGACATACGGGTTTAGAGAAACAAGTTAAAATATCATCACAAGAAAATCCTGACAAATTCGTAATGTGGCACATTCTCAAAGCAACTTACCTGGAAATAGCCTCCCCTCAAAAAACAACAACAACAAAACAACAGGTGTGGGATTATTCTAAGTTAAAGGAAATTGAATTCTTTTTTTTTTCTAGAAGTTTATCTGTGTAATATTATATGTGATAAAAGTGGCATTTTAATAGTGGATAAATGAAAAATTTGTTGAGATAACCATTTGCCTTGGAAAAAATGATATCATACATTGATTGAATTCCAAAAGCATTAAATGTTGTAATAAGAAAAACGAAAAAAAAAAGCAACAGAAAATATCAGATAATTTTTTTGTAATCTTGATCTGTGGATAGCATTTCTAAGTGTGGCACCAGGAAGATAGGAAAAAACTACTGCTAGACTGGAGAATGTAAAAATTAAAAATTACTCCATAATACAACCACATGGATGAGTAGTCACTGGCAAAAATACTTGCAAAAAGGACTAGTATTTTTAGTATGTAAAGAAATAAATTCACAGAAAACATTAAAATGACTTATTAACATATGAAAGGACATTTTATCTAATTTTCTGTAGTAATCAAATGAATTCACATTACAACAAAATTATCAGAAATTAAAATAATTAATGATGCCCCAAGTGGATTGTGTGAAGTGAGGAGGTGGATTTATTTTTAATACTTCTGTAGTAAAAGTCAAAATTGGTTACCAAAATTCCACTTGTAGGAGTTTTTTTTACTTGGAAATAGTTCAACTAACACATAAGTAACACAGGGATAAACATTTTAGTGTTATTTTTAATAGGAAAAATTAGCAAAAGAACAACTAAATAATCATTAATTGAAAATTGAATTCTTATCAACAGACATTTTATGTAGAAAAATAGTCTTACTTTATGGAAATACCAGCAGAATTAGGTAAGATGACGTGTCATGATGAATTCGCTTTCAAATGACTTCAGAAAAGAGTGGGGATAGATAAATGTTTCAAAATGTGAACAATTGCTGTAACTAGATTGTGTTTCTAGCAATATTTATTTAAAATTTTTAAATAGTATATTAAAATTTTAATAGCATACTTAAATTTTACATAGTTAAAGGAATTAAAGAAAAAGGAGTAATAATAGGAATAAAATAATTAAGTGAGTTAAAGGAAAAGAATTAATGAAGGAAGTTTCTTAGTGTAGTAAACATACATGTAGCCAGTTTACAGTCTCTCATTAATCTGTTGAGTTTTAGAGCCAGTAACTCTCAACAGCTCATGTTTAAGCATCTAGAAATCTTCTGGCACTTAGTAGAAATGATAGTTTTATAGTGAGGACTAATTTGAGCAAGTTCTGTACAGTTTCACAGAAGTAAACTATGAGGCTTAAATTACAAAGATACACACATCTTCAGTTCTGACGTGTGGGAAAGGTAAATAGGTTTTGTAGGCCATGATTTCTAGGAATATGTGTTCATGTGCATGTGAAGTTTCACACAAATTGTATGTTAAGTATATGTGTTATAGAGTATTTTTATTAACTGAACTTTAATATGACTTTGGGAAAGAATACTTATTCTGAAACTTAATAATTCCTAGAAAAAAATTGGGAAGGCAAGGTATACCAATCAGCAAATTCTCTGAAAAAAAAATTTCTTGAAAAGGTTACAGGAATGTGTTTGAAAGTTAATTAATCTTTGCCCCCAGAACAAAAAGAAATTAAATAATATAATCAAAATTCGTGGGCCCCCAAATTCCTTTTCTATATCCTTTATTTTTTTAAAAATTTTTCATTTTTTGATTGCCTTGAGAGGGCTGATTATATATGTTGGCAAAGACCGTCACGCCACCTTATACTGGAAATAAAGAGTTGTGAATGTGAACTTTCAGTTGCTCCCTGTTGGATGCTAGAATATATTCCACTCTGGAATGCTCCACCATCATACCCTTGAAATGGCTCTGATAAAATGGGTACTGGAACCTCAGGTCCCACAGAAGTCATCAAGACTCACTGACAGGCGTTCCTGTCCTCAAGAACTGGGCCTCTGTAGCCCTGCCCAGCTCAGTCAGTGCTCCATCATGCCAGGGATTATGCGCTCCATTTGGAAAGAATCATGGAACTTTTCATGGAGGCTTGTCTTACACCAGAAATACCAAAACTATGTCCCACATTACCGTTCTCTCTTGAGAAAGTGAAGATCAGCTCATTCCTTTGGAACCTTTACAATGTTCAGTGAAGTAGATGGATGCCCACAGAAGCTAATGCCAACCCAGGAAGCTGATTTCTTCCCACACATACTAATCCTCCTTTGATTCTGAATTTACTATCAAGGTCAAGTGTTTTGGGTTCTGTGTACACAGAAGAGTCTGATGCATACATTCTAAAAGGGCTCAAGAATCTTGTAATTAGTTGAGAATTATGGTTGCTGCACATTTCAAATAATTTATTCTTCTTCTGTAGAATAGGAAAGAGACCCCGTAGAAGGACTATTTCCAGCACACCTAAGTGACGGTTTGGAAGGGTTATTAGACTGGCCTGCCATTGGTTTCTGACATCCAGTTCCCTAATTTGAAATTTGAGGGTTGGACAGACTTCTAAGAACTTGCCTGGGGCTCAAGGAAGGGGAAACAAAATTCCTCTTGTTCAAATAGCTTCCTTGGATTACACAGTGGTTGAGTAAGAACAGAGGTTGAGGGGCCACTGTTGAGGCCCCTCAGCTTTGCCATGATCAGAAAGAAAAAGGTGAATATTTGTGATGAGGTCACCGAGGGGTTGTCCTCCAAAAAAAAAAAAAAAAAAATCTTTTCATTCTATCGTTTACCCAAACTTCTGCCAGATCCCACTCCACCATTTTTGGGCAACCTAGGGAGTTCACTTTTATTCCTTATTCCTTTTTCATAGCTTCCTCTGATTCTCTTATTCTTCTTCCCTGCTTTCCATAGTTTTCTCCTGTGATTTTCATACTTGATGATTCTATTTTTTTCTTACAAGATCCATACTTATGTTCATATACCCCTATCAGTTGTCTAATAATGTAGCAATACTTTTATCTTGCCATTAAAACATGTTTGGCTATTTTTTGTCTTTATATTTATATATTCTTGTTGTCTAAATTTTGACTCTAAGTTAAATATTTACATTTTTGCTTTTCTTTGGTTTTAAATTTTTTTTAAAGAAAATAAACTTCACTGAGACATCCAACATCCTTGTTTTCTAATTTCTTATAGGGCTCCATATGCCTAAGAATATTTTTATTAAGCCTTCTTTTTAAATGAAAATGTAACTGGATATAATTTTTTTTAGTTCAAAGTTATTTTCCTTCCATACTTTAAAGATAGAAGTGTGCTGTCCCTTTGCAACCTGTCTTGATACTGACAAAGCTGAGCACTCCCTGGGGTGCTCCTCCTCCTCTGGGGTGTGACACATCCGGGGCTCGTTCCCTGGCCAGATGGGGCTGCCAGGACAACTGAAGTCATTAGCTACTTTGCCCAGAGCTTTGCTCTCACACGAATGCCTCCACACACTCTGTGTCTTTTGCTGTCTTCAGCCCTTGGTATGTGAAAGTTCTAAGCTTGTCGGAACAGGTGAGAGAAACTGATGGGCCTGCCCCATCAGTTCACAGCCAATCCACTGTGGCGAAGCGAGTGTGCACATGCTGAACGGAGACAGCGTAGACGAGACAAACTCCTGACTTCTAGTTCAGGGTTCTCCCACAAGCCAATCTGAGGACCCAGGCTGGGGCGCTACGCAAGAGTCACAGGACTTTTCAGTGTCTTCTTTCCTTTCCTGGAAGACTGTCTGTACCTTGCAGAAGGGAGCATGGCTGTGTGAGGCCAGTCAAGGACACTGCAAATAGTACAAACTCCTAGCGGTGTAGCCCAGCGTCTGTTCCAATCATTAAAGTCACTCTCGAGTCCTTGCTGCACGCCGAGTCCTGTGCTCACTGCACACCAGAGATACGAAGGAGAGCTCGTCCACACGGAGCTGACCCAGTGGTGGGGAAGGCAGCCCTCCAAGGATAAGGAAAGGAGCCTCCGAGATAATGCAAGACCCTAGGTAGGAGGGGCGCACCCAGGAGAAAGTGTTGTGCTATTCAGACGTAGAGGAGGGGTGCCATCTGTTTGGGGTGGGGGAAGGGCCAGGGAAGGATCCCTGGTTGAGGTAATGACTGCACTGAGATTGGAAGGATAAACAGGAATTGAACAGACCAAAACCAGGAGGAGACAGTGTTCCTGGCGAGGGGCAGCGTATGGGGAAAGCAGAGTGTTCCTGCACAGCAGATGGCTGCGGTGTGTGGCACAGAGAGAGCCAGTGTGACCAAAGCACAGAACTCACCAGGGAGAGTCACGTGACCCAAAGATGGAGCAGCAGGTCAGGGCCAGAGTGTGGCCCGTGAGCCATGGCGGGGGGTGGGGGGGCGGGGGTGGGGTGGGGGGGTCAATCTTCAGCCATTGGCCTGGGAAAGTCTTGAGGATTTTAAGCCTGAGTTTGGAAATCAATGTTGCGCTAATTGTCACATGTGAAAAATGTCCCTTTGGCTATGATACAGACACTGACTGTGGGAAAGGACCACAAGTAGCAGCAGCTGCTTACCATTTCCAGGAACTAAGAACCCTCGAATCACATGTCTGGGTGGAAGCTAAGCTTCCTCGCATGCGCCAGTGGAGCCGGCTTTGGAACATTGGCAATCTGCTTTCTGCACCACCAGCATATAGAAAACTTCTTTTCCTCACTGAAGTTTTTAAAATTTAGACTCTTATGATTATGCTGACTTCTCGAATAGATCATCCAATTGCAATAAAGGTCTGAGAAAGAGAGGCTTTTGTGGTGTATGCGTGCGTGTGTGTGTGTGTGTGTGTGTGTGTGTGTGTTTCTAGGGATTGAAGCCAGGGACATTAAATTAGGTTCTAGGCCAGGCACAGTGGCACACACTTGTAATCCCAGTACTTGGGAGGCTGAGACAGGAGGATCGCAGATTCTTGACCAGCCTCAGCTACTTAGTGAGGCCCTCCTCACAATTTAGTGAGACACTGTTTCACAATAAAGAATGAAAATAGGGCTGAGGGTGTAGCTCAGAGGTAGAATGCCCCTGGGTTCAATCCCTAGTACCACAAAATAAATAAATAAATTAATTAATTAGTTAAAAATTAGAAAGCTAGCTCCCATGTGGCTGAGCCCCTGGAAGCTGAAGGCACTGTTGCCGATGACCCCCTGGCGCGGTGTTTCTCAGGCCTCCTCTGCCTGCGCTGAGGTTGCCTCGTCCAAGCTCAGACTGGTGGCCCACTCCACGCTTCTGGCTCAGTAGGTCTCGTGCAAGACACAGTAATTTGCCTTTCAGCAAATTCACAAGTGACAGTGGTGGTGCTTGTCTTTGAGAACCACGGCTCCTCACGCACATTGTCAGAGCAAGGATCTCCAAACCAAAGACGAAGACATGGGGACAGAGCAGGTGGCCCTGACCGCGCACCAGATGAGACTCCTTCCTGTGAAGCCGCAGGTTGTCTCACCCTCTTCTCACCTTTAATTCCAGCTGCCTCCTTAAGGCCTAGACATAAATAAACTTGGAGCTTTTCAATAGAATAATTTCAAGATGCATCTTGTTTGTAAAAAAAAAAAAAAAAGAGAGTCCAGTTTACCTTTCAAAGGCCTACTAGCCAATAGGTATTCACTTCTCAATGAATATATTTAATAAAAACCTATAATGTGGTGTATGCTCACATCCTCTTGATCTCTAAAACTGTTTGTTTTGTTCACATATGACACAGCACAGGTTGATACTAAAAGGTTTATATTCTTAGTGTCATCTCCACCATCCCTTCATCTCTCTCTCTCTCTCTCTCTCTCTCTCTCTCTCTCTCTCTCTCTCTTTCTCTCCCTGCCTCCCTCCCTCTCTCTCTCATGTTTCTTTCCCCAGTGCTGGGGATCAAACCCAGGGCCTCGCACATGCTAGGCAAACACCCTACCCTCCATCTTCTAACACCAGGATGAATGCTTTTGAAATTCATGTTCCCAAAATATACCATCATCTACAATTTTTTTTTCAAGTTCAGACTCATGTTGTGGGAGGTGAATAAGCAGGGTGCTGATGAAACCTCTATTACATAATTTCCTACCGCTCGGAATGCAATCGGTGGGGCAGGGTTTCCCCGACTCTCCGTTCCCCTCCCTGCTCCAACGTTTTCTTACAAAGTAAACAGCTTCCTCCTGGCCACGCCAGCAGCTCCCACAACCAGTTTCTACCCTCTTTGCATTTGTACCTGCTTCAGGGGAGAGAAGGCTTCCCTTCCTGCATGGCCGTGACCTGTCCAAGACAGAAGGCAGGAGGAAGATTCCTTCCAGCCCAGCAACCTCCTCCTCCTCCAGATTCACGAGCTCCCATCCAATCTGCTCTCCCCACGTGCACCCTTAAAGCAGGGAAGAAAGGCTCATGTGGCTCAAGCTGTATTCTTTGGCAAGGAGAAGGGTAGCTCTGGAAGTTGGCTTGGTGTATGCTGTGTCATTAGCTGTTTCCAAATCAGCATAAAGAGAAAGGCTCTTCACCAAGATGAGCTGAAATGCAGCCACAGCGGAAGTCAAATGGTTCCTTGGAGTTTATGGAATTACTTGGAATCATTCTTGCCGATGTTATCTTTATGCCAGCTTCCCTAAAAATGTTTAAAAGATGATGTTCAAGCTTGAAAGATGAGAACGTCCAGGTCGGAATAATCTAGAATTTGTAATGTCACACCCTGTGCCTTCTACTGGAAACAGGATTTCTTAGCCCAGGTGATGCTTCTTTTTGTAGAATTTCAGGAAGGAGTTGGTCATAATTGCCCCTGCCATACCACCATCATTGGAAGTCTGTCAAAATAACATGTAGAGCCAGGCACAGTGGTGCATGCCTGTAATTCCAGTATTTGGGAGGCTGAGACAGGAGGATTGCAGGTTCAAGGCCAGTGCATGGTAACTTAGCAAGACCCTGTTTCAAAATAAAATTGGGCTGGGATGTAGCTCAGTGACAGAATGCTCCTAGATTTAATCCCTAGCACCACACACACACACACACACACACACACACACACACACACACACAATGTGTAGACATTTAGGAAAATTATCAACATGCCCAAAATGCCACATATCCAGACTCATCCACAGGAAGAAGGCAGCTTGACTCACAGACTCAAAGAGTTTGGACAGTATGACCTTCAAGTTCTTTCCACTCTAATATTCTATGTACTCAGAACTTCATTGTAGTGTTGGAAGAAGCATAAAAATACATAGAGGCTGAACAACACACTTGCAAAGGATCAGTGGGTTATTGAAGAAATCAGGGGAAATTTTTAAATTCTTAAAATTCAGTGAAAATGGAAATACATCGTACTGGCAGGGAAGTTTGTAGCCATGTGTGCTACAAAAAAAAAAAAATAGATTTCAAATAAACAATCTAATCATGAATCTCATCTTAGAGTAACAATAACAAACTGAAACCAAAACTAGTAGAGGGAAAGAAATAATAAAATCAGAGCTGGGATTAAGGAAATTGAAACCAGAAAAAATCACTGCAAAGGAATAATAAAATGAAGAGCTGGTCCTTTGGAAAGATAAACAAGATAGACAGATAAACTAACTAAAAGAAGAGAGAAAACTCAAATTAATAGATACAAAAATGGATGAAGCTGGGCACACGCTTGCAATCCCAGTACTTGGGAGGCTGAGACAGGAGTATCACAGATTCAAGGACAGTCTCAGTAAGTAGTGAGACACTCATCAACCTAGTGAGAGCCTGCTTCAAAATAAAAAATAAAAAAGAAGAAGAAAAGAAAGAAAGAGAGAGAAAAAATGGAAACATTTTAAGAGAGCAGCTGAAGTCCAGAGGCTCATTAGACTATTTTAGTGAGCTTTTTCCCTGCTGTCACACAAATATCTGACAAGCACAGCTTAAACGAGGAAAGGTTCATTCAGGGCTCACAATTTCCAAGACTTGGTGGTTTCAGGGGTCTGTCCATGGTGAACCAGCTCACAGTGGCGGAACAGCTTGGCAGCGGGACTTTAGGGCATGGCAGAGGAGGAAAAGTGACACTTGGCTCATGACCGCGGGAGGAAAGAAGGGGACGGGGAGTGGCCAGAGACAGATGCAGTCCCTGGCCAAGCCCGCAGGTATCCACCCCCTTCAGTCATGTCTCACCTTTGAACCTGGCTATCTCTGCCTACACATGAGATTTGGAGGGACTTTTTCAATGCCAACCATAACAGGAACTATTTTGAAATATCATATTCCAATACATTGGAAAATCTAGAAGAAATGGATAGATTTCTAGACATATATTACCCAAAACTGAACTGGGAGAAGATAAAAAACCTAAACACACCAACAACAAGCAATCAGGTTGAAACAGTAATAAAAAAATCTTCCCAATAAAGAAAAGCCCAGAACCAGATGAATTTACAGCTGAATCCTGTCATATCTTTAAAGAAGAACTAAAGCCAATGTTCCTCATATTCCATGAAATAGAAAGAAGGGGAACATTTCCACTCATTCTATGAAGCCAGTATCACCCTGATATTAAAACAGGATAAGGACACTTGATGGAAAGAAAACCACGGACTAATGTCCTTGATGAACATACATGCAAAAGTCCTTAATTAAATATTAGCAAAGAAAATTCAATAACATATGCAAAAGATCATATCCATGATTAAGTTGGTTTCATTCCAGGGATGCAAGAATAGTTCAACATACGCCGCATAAATAGAACCAAGGGTAAGAATCACATGATCATCTTAATGGATGGAGACAGAAAAAGCTCTCAAGAAAATTGGACACCTCTTCATGATAAAGACCCTGAAGAAATGAAATATAGAAGGATCTTATCTCAACATCATAAAGGCTATTATACGACAAACTCAAAGCCAACATCATATTGAATGGTGAAAAACAGTAAGTACTTTATTTGAAATTAAGAACAGGACAAGGATGTCTACGCTCACCACTCCCATTAAATAATATATAATTTGCCATTGTTATTTGCCACCAGCCTGCTGTTATAAGCAGTAAGTCTCCATAAAGGCAAATGTTTTAGTCTCTTTTATTTTCTTGATATATGATGTGTAAGAGGACAGTCTGTGGCACATAATAAGTACTTGATAAATACTTAATGAATAATTGGTTAGTGAATGAAATGATAGGAAAGAAATGGAAAGAGGCAATGAAAAGACATATTCTCCCAAGAAATATTGTATTTTGCCAATACAGATGTAGCTTTCTATGGACCAGAACACTCTGGACTTTGTACAGCTTGCATCATGAGAGTTCAGATTTCCATGGCAGGTGTAGACATGGAACAGATTGCGTGAAGAGGAATAAAATCCTGGAAAACATCTGGCTTTGTTTTATTGTGGCAAGTGTCAAGTGTCCCTCAAAGAAAAGTGCCCAAATAACTTCGTCATCTATTTATGCAGAAATGTAAGCGGAGAGAAGGCGCGGTGTGTCAACACTGACATCGCATCACTTCTTCTAGTTCTACCAGAAGAGTCCAAGGAAGACAACAGCTGATGAGCTGGTAGCTGGAGTAGAACTGGGGCCAGCTACCAATCTGGCCTAAACGCTGGGTTATTGAATAAAAGTAGCTGGGAAGCTAGACTGAAATGTCCGTGGCCAGTAAAACAGTCAAACTGAAAGTTAGCACAAGGAAAGGCCAAAGCCAGCAAGTTCAGTAGTGTCTGTCAAAAACAACAAAAATCACCTAAGAGCTCTTGGCTTCGGCCCAAGGCAGACCACGGGAATGGAGCAGAGAGGAGAGGTGCAGGTGGAGGGCACACAGCTGTTCACCAGTAGCATTTAAGGTTTGTTTGGGGCTGGGCTCCTGGGAGGCAGGTGAAGCCGAATCTCCAGAAGGCATTTGCAGTGCCAGGTGTCCTGCTGGCTGGATGCCACCTACAGAAGCAGGTCTCTAAGACCTCACTGAAGACCTAAGACTGGGAGACTGAAAACAGAAAAGTGACAGCACAGAAGGGTTTGCGCTCAGAGCTAGAGACTTTCCAAAATGAGCTGAGATATGCCCAAGGTTTTTAGCCATTGTGCAAATCACTTAAAAGCAATAGATGTTGGTTTCCCAGCCTCTTCTTCCAGAAGTACTTCTTCTAGAAGTAGGGCATATTTTGCCTTGTGTGATGGACTGCTTTTATTCTTCCTTCTAGATTATAATTACAAGGATTATAGAGACGCATCTCTAAATCTCTCTGCATCCCACCCTGTCACCACTACCTGCACCTAGACCAGCGCTTTGACTATGATATGAACACATAACTATTTTCAAAGTTAATGAACTCTCCCCCAAGTGTGTGACACCTTCTCTCCTTAGGGCTTATCCACACTTGCCGCAGTGGGACTTCCTCCCTGCCACACCAGCACAGCTGGACCAAACTGGTTTGCTCACACTTCCTGCCCAAGTACCTAGAGGTGACTTTTTTGTCCTCCTTAAAATATTTGTCACGATCTCTTAAGGTAAGCCCCTTGCGTTTCCCACAGGATCAATGGAAATAAACACACTTGGGCTTATTTGAAAACTGAGTTTTGAAACATTTGTGTAGTAAGCATAGCCAGGGTATGTCCTAGAGGCTCAAACTCTCTGTTATCATTAAAACCATTCTGATATGAAAATAAATGAGCATGAGGATGCATTCTGGTGTTCAGTAATCATTTGGCTTGTTTGTTTATTTTTTTATTTAATTTTTGTGGTACCGGGGATTGAACCCAGGGCCATTCTACCTCCAAGCTACACCACACCGTCAGCCCTATTTTTTTATTCTTTATTTTGAAAGAGGGTCTCAGTAAATTGTGGAGAGCCTCAGTAAGAAGCTGAGGCTAGCCGCGAACCTGTGATCCTACTGTCTCAGCCTCCCAAGTACTGGGATTACAAGCGTGCACCACCACGCCTGGCCATCATTTGGTTTAAATTAATCAATTCCTTCAGTCACTGGAGAGTAATGGGTCAGCGCCATGCTATGGAACTGAACTGGGACTCCCATTCCCCAGTCGTTCTTCACTATTGTCCTCTGCAGCATGATGACGCACATGTGTGAGGCAGCTGGTCCATTGGCACAGCGTTCCTTAGGCTTATGTGTTTTCTTACTTGAAAACACATTTCCTTTTGAAATGCTTCCATTTGTATCTCATTAGGGGTATTTGCTAAGAAAGGAGTAGAGGAAAAGGAAGAGGATGTAGAACAAAGCTTGGGAGATTAAGAAAACTCTGGAAGATCATAGAGTCTCTCCTTGGCAGGAAATGATTGAAGACGCTGAAGGAACAGATGCAATGTGAAATGAGTTTGTCCTATTTTTTTCTTTTTTTTTTTT